>CAJNJA010068330.1:8630-22289 GCA_905231915.1 Symbiodinium necroappetens
AAACCGTCCCCTAAACCCTAAACCCTCCCCTAAACCCTAAACCCTAAACCGCTGCACACTGCACAATCCTTTTGCCTGGGCCCTGACTCGATGATCCTGAACCCTTGGCCCTGGGGGGACCGCTGTACAACCATGATTATAACGGTTTAGGGTTTAGGGTATTTTAGGGTTATAACCTGCGGGTCCAAGCAAACACAAGTGTTTTAGGATTTTTTGGGCACCAAAGGCCATTCAGAGGATGTACTGGTGACCTAAAACCCGGCTATTTGGGTACGTGGACCCTCAGGGACAGGAACCCTAGGCCCTTATAATTTATAAACCCTTGTTATATAGTCCTAGGACGCCTTTAGGAAACCCGGGCAACGCTCCTTTCTCCTACGGGCTTTGGCTGGTCGAGGTCAGCCACGGGCGTGATTTTCACCCCGACGTGATCGAGTGGCATGGTTTTCCCTAAACCCTAAACCCTAAAACCTGAACCCTAAACCCTAAACCTCTAAACCCTCAACCCTAAACCGTGAGTTTAAGGTGTGGGGTTCAGGGATTAGGACGCTGGCACCCGGGCAGACCCCCAACCTTATGAGAAGATGCATCCAGTGGTCGAGATCAAGACCCGACACAATCTGAGCCCTAAACCTTGAATGTTTAGGGTTTAGGGTTTTTAGAGTTTAGGGTTTTAGGGTTTCGTAAGGCTTATGGTCCATGGGCACTGTTAGGGAAATCCTGGTCGCTGTAAACCCTGAACCGACGTCGAAGCCAAAAGCATACAAGCGCCTGAAGGCTCCTTGGGTTTCGATGTGTCATAAAACTGAGTATAGGGCTCTAGGGTTTTAGGGTTTCGGGTTCAGGGGTTTAGGCTTTAAATCTAGGGCTCTTATTGCTGTTATGGGCTTTCTAGGGGAAGGTTTGGGCTTTGGAGGCTAAGGTTTGGGCTTTCACTATGGGGGTCCATGAGCCTTTGCCCAGAGAACCCAATGTACCTTAATTAAGGAATATACCTTAAATCATAGAGGCCCTAGTATTCTGATTTAAGGTATATTCCTTAATTAAGGGGTATTGGGTTCTCTGGGTGGGTAGGGTTTAGGGATTCCTAACAAAAAACCGCCTGAAGCCAAGAACTTGGCTGGAGCTGGAGCTCGAGGTCAAGAAAATGCAGCCTAAACACTACCCATTGTCCCCTAAGTTCCTTTTTTGTGGTTCATATTTAGAATCCTATAAGGTAATCCCAAAACGGAACTACTTAGGGGCCTATGGGTAGACCTAAACCCCAAACCCTGCCTGGGAATCCAAAAACCTACCGTTTTAGGGCTTTTAGGGCTTCTACCCTCTAATTAAGGGGTCATAACCTACTGTTTTGTAGGGTTTGGGGTCACAGGTGAGGCTTAAACCCTAGAGCTCTACAAAGCTCTACAGAACCAAACCCCTTAAATCCTAGAAGAGGCACGGAACGGCTCAGAGCTCCTGGCGACATGTTTTTCGGGTGAGCTGGGAATGCTTCAAGAAAAAAATCATGGCTGAGGGCTTCGAGGGTCATGGGCTTGGTGATTGAAGGGTCATGGGCAACGATTATATGTAGGTTTAAGGCAAGCTCTTAGGGATTATAGGCGGCTGCAAGCAGGGTGGTATACGATTTGAGAGAGAGAGAGAGAGAGAGAGAGAGAGAGAGCTGGCTCGTGACACCTACATTGAGACTGCAAGTCCCACACCTCTGCAATTTCTCTCTCCAATCCGTAAACCTCCAGCGCCCATCACCGAAACCCCAAACAGTACACCCTAAACCCTTAAGCACAAAACCCTAAACCCGTAAACCCTACGCCCTTAAACCCTAAACCCTTGAACTCTAAACTCTTAAACCCTAAATACCCCTAAATACCCCAAAATACCCCTTTAACCCTAAACCCCTGAACCCCCGAAGCTCCTAAGTACTCAGTTCAGCACGGTCTGATGACCTAGGCCGATCCCTGCAAGCCCAGTAGCCCACTAAGCTCCACGGTTTAGGGTTTAGGGTTTAGGGGGTCGATTACCAAGAGTGACGGAGCAAGGGCTCAGGGGTTTAGGGTTTAGGGAATGTTTAAGGTCTAGGGTTTCGGGTTTGAGGGTTAGGGGTTAGGGATGTAGGGTTTTGCACTCTACTGCTACCGAAAGTCTCCATTGTAGTTTTCTTCTACACCCACATTTCAATGCAAATACTCCTGCTCAAACCCCCAACCGAGCACTTCTGGACGCTAGCAAGCCCAGAAATATCTTCCAAAATCCCTTAATTAAGGAAAGTACCTTGAACTCTAGTAGGATCCCTGATATGAAGGTAATTATATATTCCTCTATCCCTTAAGTTGTAGCCGGATCCCTCAGATGATTTAAGGTATGTTCCCTAATTAAGAGATCTTGAAAGATCTGGGAGGCTCGCTTCTTCAGCCAAGCGTCTGGTCGCTTCCTTCGCGGGCGCGTCTGCTTGGTCAGGCCCTGCCCCCAGAGAGCCCTATACCCCTTAATTAAGGAATATACCTTCAATCATAATATTAAGGCCCCTATAACTTAAGGTATATTCCTTAATTAAGGGGTACTGGGTTCTCTGGGCATGCTTTCCGGTGGTTCAGGGGGGGGTCTCAGAGGGGTTCTTTAGGGTTTAGGGCCTCTAGGGTTTAGAGGGTTTATAGGGCTTATAGGGTTTATAGGGGCTTATAGGGTTTATAGGAGTTTATAGGGTTTAGGGTTCAGGGGACCCCCTGAAAGTCCTCAGAAACCCTTCACAAGGCTCTGCAAAGCTCTTGTAACCCCTTCACAGAACTCTATGGGCCCTAAACCCTAAACCCCTAAACCCCTAAACCCAAAACCCCTAAACCCTAAAAACCCTAAAAACCCTAAAACCCCCTAAACCTTAAAACAACAAAACAACCCTAAACCCCATAAAGCCTGCATCAGGACGATCGTGTCGGGCTCCACACTCTCGGCGCGTGCCAGGGCAAAGCCGAGCCGGCTGTGGTCGGCATCGAAGACGGTGTAGTACTTGCCTGCAGTATATTGGGTTCGGGTTTAGGGTATAGTATAGGGAGTATAGGGTTTAGGGTTTAGGGTGTAGTACTTGCCTGCAGTATGTTGGGTTCGGGTTTCGGGTATAGGGCACCCTCCCCCCTTTTTTGGAACTTCTTCTCCCCCTTTTAGAACGTCTTTTTCACCCCTCACAGAAGCCGATGACCCTAAACCCTGAACCCCCAAACCCTAGAAAACCCGAAACCCCTAAACCCTAAACCCCTAAACCCCTAAACCGTAAACCCCTAACCCCTAACCCCCCAAACTGCAGAAAACCCCTGAAGCCCTAAACCCTAAACCCCTATGACCTCTAAACTCCTGTGACCCCCCCCTCAGAAAACCCCCAGAAAAAAAAGCCCTTATAAGAACTCGGGGGCCCGACGGAGCAGAGGCTCTCCAAGCACAAGGCTTTCCAAGGAAACGCCCGCGGCCACCACACGATCGCCCTCCCGGCCTGGGTACCAGAAAGGGCTACTGTTGATGATATACATCGGCAAAGTAGTTACGTTTTAGGGTTTGGGGTTTAGGGTTTATAGGGTTTAGGGATTTTGATGATCTACATCCTGCATTGCCTTAAGGGCCCTAAACTATGGGAATTATGGCATCTTCCTTAGTATGGGTAATGCAGGATTTAGATCATCAGCCGTAGTTTACCAAGAGTTCTATGAGGGCATGTGTTCTTGACAGAATACTTTGCCGAAGTTCTATAAAGATTTACAAGGGCCTTTTTGAGGCTTCTCTAAGGGATTGAAAGGGATTTACATGTCTTTCCAGCAAAAAGCTCTATCCGGGCTTTGTAGGGGGTCTATAATTCAGTCTCTCATTCGAGGAAGGATTTAGGCTTCTATAGTAGGGTTAACCTCGGAACTCTGGGTTCTCGTTAAGGAGCTTGATTTAGGTTACCAGAATAAGGGTCTATAGCCATGTCAGGGTAACTGAAACTGAATTCCTTAAGACGGAACCAGAACTGGGCGAACCTCAACCCTAAACCCTAAACCCGCAGATTCAGGCTCGTTGTTTTCGAGCTTTAGAGCTCATGGCTTCGACAGTAACTTCTGTCTGAGGGCGAGAGACAAGTGAAGTGGCTTGGAGCACTTAATATAGGGGCCTAAAGAATTACCAATACTATTTTGGGGGGGTTCCTTAATCATAGGATAATGCACCCCAAAACCCTACTCTAATTGTTAAGGCCCCTATATTAAAGCCCCTACATTAAAGGGTTCCTAGATAGCCTGGCACAACTGCAGCAAAAAATCTCACTTGAATGCTAAGTGCGATGATTGCTTAAACTGGTTCAAGCAAAGAACGTTGCTTACCTCAGCAGTGGTGGGTGTTCTGTCATCAGTCCTGACCACAAAGGACTTAGGCGCTCAGGAGGTGTCTGCCTAAGGAACAAATTAATGATGCAAAAGGCATCCATCACAAAACTATTAGTGTCGTTACACTTGCCTGTGGGATCGTGCGGAGCGGGACTAGTGAACAGTGCATTTCATTGGCCAGGCTAGCGGAGCAATGAACTCCTCCGGGTAGACTTACGTATACTACTGTACATAATGTTCCGGACGGAGGAATGTGGCGAGGATTCTAAAGGGGAAACTGGCTGCGGAAAGTGATCAATAGCAATATGCGAAAGTACGATGAACTTATAACTTCTGTCCCGCCGCAGTAGTCTCTTCCCTCCTCCATCAGGAAACCCGCACCCTCAACCCCAAACTAAAGCCAGATAAAATCATAAACCGCTGTAAAACATTGTAAAACCGTGCCGCAGTAAATCGTCCCTAGTATGTAGTAGTGCAATACGAGGAAAAGGATTGCTGTTGTTCATTTTCAATGGAGAGCCCCAAGACCAAAAAGGAAAGAAGGTACAACAAGAGATGCTGGGCGGCGGGTACCGGTGCTCTTGCGCTCCTGGACACACCATGAGCAATCACCCTCTTACGAACTAGCTTACCCTGATGGTCCAGGTAGGCTACGACCTAGACCCTAGATGTAGTAGCTTGCTTTGGTAACCTTAATGTCCTATTTCAGCATCCTAACCAGAAGTAAGTGAAGTTGTCAAAGACAGGACCCTACACTCTAAACCACATTCTAGAGTCCTAGGTACTTTAATGGGGGATGCTTCCCTAAGTCATAATAATTCCTAATATAGTTACTTCCCCAAGTCATAATAATAATTCGAAATATAGTTACTTCGCCAAGTCATAATAATAATTCCAAATATAGTTACTTCCCCAAATCGTAATATTGGTTCCTAGTGTGGCTAGAAACCCTACATTCTACTTTTTTTAGGTACTTAGGACCCCCCTTTTGGAGTCTGGAGAGGCTTGGAGACTCTTTGGGCAACAACTAGCCCCCGGTTTAGGGTTTAGGGTTTAGGGTGTCCAAGTACCCAGTCGTCGGGCTAGGGGTACCAAAAGCTGCTCAGAGCAAGTCAGTGCGTAGTACTTGAGGCCCCCTACTACATCCTAAACCCTAAACCCTAAACCCCTAAACCCTAAAACCCCTAAAACCTAAACCCTAAACCCCCTAAATCCTAAACCGTGTTCAGAGTGTAGTGCTTGAGACTGATCATGATGCGCTATTCGTTGGGCACATTGGACTCGCATAGAACCCTGATAGAACCAAACCGACTAGCCATGATGCCAGGGTACCTGAGTCCTTTTTAGTGCTTGGCTTGCACCCTGCAGGCAAAACAGTCGAACTCCCGTAAATCCTACACCCTAAACCCGGGAGAGGGATCCCCGATATTTACAGAACCCTGCGGGCTCAGATTTCGGAGATGTGCATTATGGGACTTAACACTCAAAATGGCCGTGTAGGGTTTGGGGTTTAAGGGTTAGGGTTTAGGGTTTAAGGGTTTGGGCTTAGGGTTTAGCCTCAGAAGCTTGATGATCGCATCTTACATAACCTTGGAACCGTTATAAACACAAGACCTTTAACAATCCTAGGGAGTTGTACGATATTAATATTAAGAGTCAAAGCGAACTCTCAAGGACTCAAGAACACTGAAAGGCGTGGTCTTTCATCCGCCAAGCCTGAGGAGGGCAGTCCTTCGAATCCGATACCAAAGGGTCCTTAGTACCTGCATAGTAGAAAGTAGGGCTTGTATGGTAGGAATACTATAATACTCTTCTGGTTTGGGTAAGTCTTCCCCATAGTAAGTACTTGGGGCCCTGTGGGAATGAGACTCTGCCTTCTTGTTGCAGCACCCTACCAAGACTTGGGTTTAGGGTTTACCTAAGCCCTCCAGATTCGTTTCGTCTTGCTTGCAAAAAGCCACTGTCATAGATCCCAGTAAGAAGGTAAACAGCAAAAAGGAACTACAATTGAGGGTCTAGGTAAGCCGACGCAAATCCCAACTGCAAACCCAGCAAACGATCCCACCCCCCAAAGCCAAGCTACTACTAATCCTTCAATCCTGAACCCTACAAACCCTCAACCAAGCCAAACTACTAACCCAACAGCCCTGAACCCAGGCCCGCAGGTCGTAGACCCATCTGGGGGTTTCCGAAAATAGGGGACCCTAACATAGCACCCTAAATAGCAGGATCCTTATCATAAGGACCCCAAAATAAGGTAAACCCTAAACCTAAACCCTAAACCCCTAACCCTAAACCCTAGACCCCAAAATAAGGCACCCTAATTTTCGGAAAGTCCCATCTCCTCCACGTCCCACGGGTGGAGTTGAGCAATGCAATCCTTACCCTCAGGACCAGCGTAGTCCTGCTGAAGCTTGCAGGGCTTTAGGCTTTAGGGGTTTAGGGGTTTAGGGATTTAGGGATTTAGGGTTTAGTGCTTGATTTTGATATGCAGGATATACGTGCATTCCACGAGGTTAGCAAGCGGTTTGGAGGGGTTGATAGCCCTAAACCCTCAACCTTTAGCCCTAAACTAAACCCTCAACCCTTAAGCCCTAATCTGTAGGTGAGTCTGCTTACATGAGATTGCGGGCTTTAGGGGTTTAGGGGTTTAGGGTATAGGGTGTCTTTTTCCTGCAGTTTAGCAGCCATTAGCCCTGAATTTACCCATAAAAAAGCTGCAAGCAATTAAAGTCCCAGGTAAATCCTAAACCCTAAACCCTAAAACCCTAAACCCTTTGGGCTGTCGGGGGCTGGGGGTTTCAGGGTTCGCATCTTGATGGAGGCCTGAGGGCTTAGAGTTTACCCTCATCTGGGCTGTTAAGGGGTTAATTTAAGTTACCATAATAGGGATCTATAGCAATTAACGGGTTTCTTTATGTTATCGTAGCCCAAATAATGGTCCAGGCACCCAATGGTTTAGGTTTTTGCCCTAATGGTCCAGGCACCCAAATTCGTTTAAAAAACGGAAACCCAAGTACCGAATTTAGGCAAGGGAAAGCTATCGCTCAGACAAAAAAACTTCAAAAACAAGTGTGAGGGGCAGCTATCTATAGGTTTAGGGTTTAGGGTTTAGGGGTTTAGGGGTTTAGGGGTTTTGGGTTTAGGGTTTAGCCTAAACCCTACTTGATGTCCTTGGCATCCAACGTCAGCTTCTGGCCATTACCTGGGAGCTGCACCAAAGGCTCTCACAGGACTCATGCGGGGTGCCCTTGTAAAGGAGGGGCCGTTGGACCGGGAATGCACTTTCTTAGAAAGGGGTCCCGGCCGAGAAGAGGAGGACAAACCGTAAGGATCTTTTCTGAACCAGCCTCAACCCTAAACCCTAAACCCTAAAACCTAAACCCTAAATCCTAAACCGTGTAATTTTCCGGTGGGCTCTTGGGACTCATGTTGTGACATAGGAGTAGGTGCTGAAGGGAACTCCTCAAGTCGGGTTTCGGGTTTGTAAGTTTAGGGCAAAAGGCATTAGGGTTTAGGGTTTAGGAGTTTAGGGAGTTTAGGGTTTAGGGGTTTAGGGTTTAGAGTTTGGAGACTAACCCTAAACCCTAAACCGTCTAACATCTGGGTTTAATGCTTCGGGTTTAAATCTCCTTCATCTGTCCCTAAGCCATCCTCGTGGAACGAGACCGAGCAAATCTGCCTGGGTGATGGTTTCAGAACCATCACCCAGGGTCTCGCAGTTGGGATTATAGAGTTTAGGAAATGAGTGAACATCACATCTGCAGCACCTCCGTCGAAGTATTCTTAAACCCGAAAACCACCCTAAACCCTAAGCCCGAGACCTAAACCCTACATAAACCCTAAACCCTGAAGCTGCTTGAAACTTGGATGTCCTTCCAGCGTAATCCACAAGAGGTGCACCAGATAACCACAGAGTCACATGTGATTGACTGTGCCCTTCAGTTCAATGCCGCGGTTGGCGCATGCAGACTTGAGCAAGATGCCTGTGACTTAGCCCCTGAGAAAAGAATAGGAATTAAATGGTGTAAACCCTCTAGCAGCACCTCCACACTGGAGTGGGGGGGACAAGAAAAGGATTATCATGTAATGTTTTGTTTTTGGTCCCAATGGACGCTTGAGGCGTTTACAGGCAAAGAGCCTTTTACCACTTGGATGGAAGTTTTTCTCGTCTTTCTTGAGATTGGAGGAAAGCAAGCTTCTTTCATCGCCAAATGTGATACTGTAGGCAAAGCCTTGTGGAAATTTCGTTATCTTTCTACTAAACTTTTGCAGCAAGCATGGGATGAAAACATTGGCTTTAACGATATTCCCTGGGATGTCGGAGCTGACATTCAGTGGTACAGAAGACTCCCTTCCGTCAAGCCCTTTCCACGGCAGTTAGGTCTCCCTTTCAAGCGTGATCTAAGAAGCATTTGCGCGCAGCTCGCTTCTAAGCAAACCACTCTTGCTGCTGAGCGTAATCTTGCCTTTAGGTATCACATCTACAGTACACAAGATCTTCTAGAACTTGTGCAGACTCGGGAACGTATTTTGCGAAGTGAATCTCTAAATAAGTCTTGGGTTAAAAGTTCCAGACGGAAACGTTGCTTGTTGCCTTGGGAAGTTCAAGCTTTCGAAGCTTCTAAATGTCAAGTTGTAAACTGTATCACAAGCCTTCCACTGGAGGAATGGCTGTCATTGACTGTGGACGGCATCCGAAAGCGACTCATGCCCCCGACCCATGCTAAAGCTCGCTTTGTTTCTATGCGTAAACAGTTCATTATGTACCGTACCAATATACTTGAAAGATCGCACTGGGCAGCTGTCGACCCTGGCAAAGTCCCGCATGTTTGCCCCCCTGTCTGGGAGCGTAAGGGCATTTCTTGTTCTTTTTGCCAAACATCCTTCAACTTTTCTGCGAAGGCGGAACGTTTCAGTCGCCGATGTTCCAATGCTGTTGAGATTGAGGCAAACGTACGTGCGGCATGGCTCCAGACTATTGCGGAGCATCTCACTAAACTAGATGCGGTCATGGACAAGTTCAACTGAAACGATTGCAACCCGTAGAAAGTTGCTTAGTCACTGTGCTAGGAGCAGGCAGAAGTCCTGATGGCTGACACTGACTGACGAATGTCCGACCGAACCCTAAACCCTGAACCCTAAACCGGAAACCTAAACCCTACATAGACTCTAAACCCTGAACCCTAAAGCCGAAACCCCGAAGTCCCCCTATGCACCCAAACCACATTTGTCAGCTCAAGCTTCTGAACACAAAGGTTAGTGGCGCCCCGGTGGCTTCGTTGCAAAGCTCCTTCCTGAGTAGCAGTCCAAGGGCTTTTACAGGGCCTTCAAGGCCTGAACCTATTACATAAATATAGATATAAATAAATAAATATAAATATATATAGACACACATACAGTATATATGTATATGGATTGAGAGCGAGAGAGCGAGAGCGAGAGAGAGAGAGAGAGAGAGAGAGAGAGAGAGAGACAGAGACAGAGACAGAGCGCGAGCGAGCGCGAGCGCGAGCGCGAGCGCGAGCGCGAGAGCGAGAGCGAGAGCGAGAGCGGGAGCCAGAGCCAAAGCGAGAGGGAGAGGCAGAGCGAGAGGGAGTGGGTCCGGGTGCGGGAGAGGGAGAGAGGTAGAGGGAGGGAGGGAGAGAGAGGGAGGGAGGGAGGGAGGGAGGGAGGGAGTGTGAGTGAGTGAGCGAGTGAGTGAGTGGGAGATTGCGAGTCTACCGGTCATTCGGGCAGGTATCTGGGAATGCTTTTGTCCGGGGAATTTCGTGCAGATTGTTGTGGACTTGTCCAGGAAGTTTGTTTGAATCCTGCTCGGACAGGGTAAGGTTATGGGCTTCATGTTTGGTGTTTATTCATTTACGCTTCATGCCTTAGTGGTCTTAGTCTTAGCGTTTAGGGTTTCAGATTTTTGCTACAAAAAAACTCGGCACAGACTTTTCCAGTGCCGAAGTTCTGCCACCCGCAACCCGACCCTGACGGAGTCTATTTTGACCTTCGAGAAAAATTCCTGAATCGCTGGATCACGACCGCTTCCTGAACGCACCCGAACTCTTTGCATCATGTGCAGAACATCCAAGACCAATCATATTTCGAAGCTGCTTAGCCATGCTGATCAATATTTGCATGATGGCACGGCAGCTATGACGATTACTTGCGACGTTGTTTTGTGGGCTGACGTGTCCAGCTTTACATCGAATGCTTGGGTCGTGGAAGCCCTTCAGAATGAAGAATGTCATTCAGACGCATCTGAATCAATGAGGATAGCCTGTCAACAAGTACGAACACTTGCAGATGCTTCGCAGAAAGTCTTTGACTTTCGTACTTCCACTAAGGCTATGCACGATGGATATGTTGAGCCTGTCCAAACAAGGCCAGCTATACCAACATGGGAAGGTACATGCACTGCTTTCGCGAAGCATGGTGAGGCCAGAGGTAGTTGAGTTCGCCATCCGAGGTCTTGCGTAAGCAGCTTTCGCAGACGGTTGTATGCGCTTGCGCAGAGCCCTCCACGATCACCGCAGAGCACGCGGGAAAGAGCGACTTGGCTAGTGGATCCGAAGCTCCGAGACCGAGACACCCGAAGGAGAGACCCGGCTCGCGAAGTTCGCAGGCAGCCAGTGCAGCAGAAGTAGATTGGGGCTACGGACGGTGCAAACTGTAACCGGGCGGTGTCGATGATGTTCTCGGATGGCGTTGATAGTTTGGCTATGCTTCTACATCAATGCAACTCGCTGAACATATCCAGCAACAATCACATTGACATTGACAGTTACAACGCTACGTTAGGCATGCCCGTTCGCCACCGCCACTACCACCACTGCCGCCACCGCCACCCCCACCACCACCACCACCACCACCACGACCACGACCACGACCACGACCACCACCACCACCACCAACACCAACACCAGATACCACCACCTGCAACAGCGTCCCAGTACAATGCCAGATACACATGTAGTAGTCATACACCAACAACAGCACTAGCAGGAGGCGAGGAGGAAGATGCTGAGAAGACATTCACCGGTCCGGTTCTAATAAGAATCCTAAGTACCGATACCCATAGATGCTGCAGGTCGTTCCACTCGCCCCTGGAGAGAAGCGTGTTGTAGCTTCATGGTATCGGGGATGGCTAGGACAAGGAGCGCGCACTCCAGTTCATAGCTTGGAGACCTATATATTGTTTTGATGCCGGCGAAAGGTGCCTGGAGGCCCTCCCAGGAAAACTTATACACACATGAATCGATGCCCGTTCTTCGAAGCATCCTGCACAAACCGTCAGGGTTGGGCGATAATCTAGATGCCAATGGGGTAGCATGATCGGAGCCACCGCCAGCTAAGGAAAGATCATGCTTGGGGATATCTGGTACGACGCCATGAACCAGGAGCGTTCCGTGTTCGGTGTCGAATGTTGTATCTAGACTCTTTACTTGTCGTCTGATTCTTCCTGGTGACTACAAATCAGCTGTGTGTCAGCAGTGCCGGCTAGGGTGCGGGCTTTAGGCTTTGCGCTCGAAGCCCGAAACCGCCTGTTGTGCAATCTGTTTCCTATTCCATGCAAACCCCAAAACACAGAAGCAGTTGTTCGAAACAACTGTCCCGGATTTTCATTATGAGCCTCTAAACTCTAAGCCCTAATCGTACCAGGAACCCTCGCCCAGGCATGCCCGAGTGTGAGTGCTGAAACAGAACTAAACCTTCAACAAGAAGCCCGGTACGGCAACCAGAAGCTAGGAAGCTCAGGCTATCGCACTTAAAGAGCCCCCCAAACTGAAACTCCACAGATTGAACATATATATATATACATATATACACACACATAAACATGTACATGTATCTGTCGATCTATCTATCTGTTTATCTATCTATCTATCTATCTGTCTGTCTGTTTGTCTGTCTATCTGTCCATCTATGTGTGTAGATAGATTTTGGGCTGGCGGATCAAGAACGAAAGCTTTGCTGAATGATAGGGTTTATGGCTTTTGGGGCGCTTAAACAATGTAGTAGGGACTTGCATGTAACAGCATTAGACAAGGGGACCGTGGAAATACGTTAGTACTTCCACAGTGGGATCCCAAGCCTGTCTCCAAACACCCGACTGCAGAAGCCCTGCCCCAAGCACCAAACCCCACGACCCTGGAGCACCGAAAGCCCAGACGTGAAACCCATTGACGCATGATGCAGCAGGACAGTCGGAAGTTTGGTGTCCCGAATCCGACACGTCCTTTTGCAAGTAGGCGCCAACCTTCCTTGTGCAGGCCATCGAGAAAGACGTTCCGGTTCTACAGTGGTTCGCATCCCACCTGAAATTGTGATTTGGGTTTGCTGGAGGGGCATTCCATGTGCACCCGAACCCTCATCAGCACTGTAGCAAAGTCCTACATCTATGCTTTCGCGGCTTCACCGTATGTAACCAGTCTAGGAGTCTAGATTTTTTTTCGGCCTCAGATTTGCAAAGGGCAAAGAGTCGAGGTGCTGTGCCAAAATGATTTCCTCACAGATCGTGGAACAAGCTTGTAGTAACTTCAGCCGCCCGCGCTTATCAGCCACGAGTATCGCGACAGGTAACTGCTGGCACCCATTGCTCGTCTTCTTCATTCAAAGGCACATTGTGTATGGCCCAGGAAGCTGCCCCACACCAACAACGGGAAAAAGACGACCATATTGAAACGTGTTGTTTTTTTGAACCGCACTATTTAGACACGAGTGTCTCCAGCCCTCCAAAGAAGCCCCGAAGCACACATAATAGTACTAGTACTAGTATTAGTATGAAACATCTTAGTACGAATAATAATTAATAGTACTAACAATGATACCACTACTAAGAAATACCTCATGGGCCGCTTGAGCCTCGGCTTTGAAGTTTGACATATTGGCCCTATGAAGCCACCTACCCAAACCAGATGAACCCCAACCCGGAAGAACTGACAGAAACTCTCAACGCAGCCTTCAGCCCTTCATTGATCCAATTTAGTAATAGTGCACCCCTTATAGTCGATGTAGAATCATAACTCTTCAATGTGGTATGCCCAAGACCCCACTCAATAATCAAGGCTCCTTCATGCAATCTAGTCCCCCAGAGTATAAACCTGAAAGAACCGACAGGTGACCGACCGCCAGGAGCAATTGCGCCTGAACCCTCAAATTTGCGTGGATGGTTCCTCAGGTAACATTTGTCCATCGAGCCTCGCATTTCTGCCCGAACCTTGATTGTAGGCTTTCAGTTAACTGAGTGTCCGAAAGTTTATCTAAGTTCTAATAAAGGTATGCGTTAGTCAGTAGGCAAAAAGCTGACGCCATTGCTTTC
>CAJNJA010068341.1:0-12769 GCA_905231915.1 Symbiodinium necroappetens
TCGGGGTTTCGGGGCTTGGGGTTTAGGGTTTCTCCGAGCCACTGAGCTTAGACGTAAACCTGCTGTAGAGTGGAGAAGTTCTGGCACAAATGGCCTTTGGGTCAGGCACATAACATGCATGCCCCAATAGCAGCCCCAGTAGATCCTGAACTGGCTATAACCCCCTCCGCCCCCCTCCGCCCGAAACTTCTCAGACCGCGAAAGGCTGGCACAGTACTCCTGTAGAATAGAACCCCGAAAGGAACCCTTATGAACCTCGAAGCCCAAGCCCTAAAAGAAGTCCGTTCTATTCTCGATATTTCTCGATACTCTCTTGCCCACTCTGCCTGCGCCCTGTATAATCTAGAAGCCTGACACTGTATAATCACCCAAAGTATTCCTAAGGCTACATATCAAAAGCATAGCATGGAAGAGCTCATCTGGCCTTTCAGCTTCGGCATGCTGCTTCTGCTCCTTCTCCGGCTTCTCTGGACTCTAGGCTGTTGATGAGGTGCTATATACTTGTTCCTTCTTTGTGGGTTGTTACTGGGTGTTGACGGGTGCTGTAAGGTGTTCTCTCGACACACAAACAGACACACAAACAGACACACGCTCGCACAGGGCAGGCATGGCATACAGCATCCGAGATGGGGGTTTCTTGCGGCATGGGGATTTATAGTATGTATGTTACACCTTTAGAGCATTTAGAGCGCCAGTGGGTGTCAATGGGTCTGGGATTCGGGCACTGGGCTTTCTCAGATCCTATCCGAGAAAGTCGGGATGTCTACCATAGGCTCAAGGATACTGCTATGCGGAATCCAGGGCATCATCGTTGAGTGTAGGGGCTTAACAGTTAGAACAACAATTTTGGGGGGTTACAGTATGCTACCATAATAAGCCTGGCCACATGGTGTTCTGCAGCAAATCTTGTGAGCCGTTGAATGTACACGTCTGTCTCCGTCTCTCTGCCTCCATATGTCAGTCTGTCTGTCAGTCAGTCTGGCTGCTTGGGTTTGCGTGTGTAGCGTTGCATGTACGTAAGTTGGTACGTAGATCTGCCGGCGGATAGACAGATGGGCACAGTACGAAAGTGGAGGCATAGGTAGATGCAGAGGGAAGGATGTCGCATGCCTACATACGTGCGCATGATCCCGCGGTTGGCAAAGTTGCCCAGGCAGTTCTGTGCAGAGCTGCGTGGTCAGGTATGTGTGAATGCATGCACACACGAACGCAAGAGAAGACAAACAGAGTGAGAGAGAGAGAGAGAGAGCGAGAGCGAGAGGGAGGGGCAGAGGGAGAAGGAGTATGATGCCAGGATCTTTATTACAATGCAAGCTCCTCCAGCCGCCGACTCTCTGCCAACCTTGCAGGACGGAACGACAGATACGACTTTTTGAGAGGCTGACTGTGACTTGTTGAACGGCGAAATAATTCCCCAACACTGTTTCTTTACTGCCTGCGTCCGGTCTCATGACGGGACTTGAATTTTACAGGTCAACAAGCCGGGCTCCACTGCTCAGCACTTAGAAACGAGTCTTAGACATGCCTTTGCACTTGGATCTGCAAGCACTCGAAGATTGCCCTGCGGAGCAAGACAACATCGTGTGTGATGCACCACCCACTACGCAACAAGGCACACACGCAAACCGTTTGGACTTTGGGCGGCAGAATCTGTCTGCTTGCTGTCGCTCCAAATGCATCCAGGCATACAGTAAGGTGCAAGCAAACAAGCATAGAGGGGGGCAGCACCAAAAACACGGCGATGCACCCGTGCAGATACATTTGCGCACAGACACAGAGCAGAACGACATTGCGTTACATTATGTACGTTACACCGAATTCGATCACATCACGTTAAATTACAATACCCACAACGTCTTTGTATCACTCGCTCTCGACGAAGTCAGGCCAGGTTTAGGAAGGAGCAATACCGTACATTACGTTACATAGACGCATGCATACGTACTTATGCATACTTAAGCACACATCTTTTAACACCATACATACATTACATTACATTACCTACATTACCTTACATTACCTTACCTTACATTGTACATTACATAGTACATGGCATGGCATAGCATAGAACACATAACATATGTACATACATACATACATGCATACCTACAGATGGATTTATACATTAATTACATGCCAGAATGTACGCGCGTGTAAATCAACTTAAACCAACTCAACATACACACATACACACGTACCTGTACCCTAAACCCTTCATTCCTGGTCCTGCACCATAAACCCGAAACCCCGATCCTTCATCCCCAACTTAGATCCTAAGCCGAAGGCCCCTTCAAACTTCCGAGAATAAAGCCTTGAGTCACAAGTGCTCCCAGGCCTTCTCTCTTCCAGCAACTTCTGGCTGCTTGCCTGGGAACCCGGAGAACCCAATACCCCTTAAGGAATATACCTTAAGTTATAAGGACCTTAATCTTATGATTTGAGGTATATTCCTACATTGAGGGGTATTGGATTCTCTGGGAAAGGCAGCTGTCTTGGAAGCCTTCCTTGCAATATCGGGGCATTCCGGGGGAGGAACTAGCAAGGTACATCTATCCTAGAGGGATAACGACTCCCAATCAGGCCATTGCCTACCACAATCGAAACTACACATGTCGAGCACAAGCACGGCCTGGGCCCGGCCATTTTGTGCTTGTGGCCGCATGGGAGGAGAGGGTGGAGGAGAATCGTCATCGTCCTGGCTCCGGAGCCCACTTTGGTGCTCAACAACCCGCGACCATGTCTCTCAGTGCACGGTTTGGGCAAGGTGTGCTCAACCTGGTAACCTGCTGCCCAGCATGGTGTTTCCATCACAATCTCATGCGGTGTTGTCATACTCGAACTTTCGGCTGGGCAGCAATGCCAATGCCTTCGACTGACAAGCAACCTAGCGAGCTCTGGGGCCTCTGGGGATCCTATGCAGAGCCCTGTTCATCTCAGTTTGAAGCAGACCAAGGAGATTCCCCTCCAAACTCAAGTCTAAAGATCACAACATGAGGACTTGAACTCAAAACATCTGGGTGATAAACCGCAATGACTCATAGATCCATCCATCCGAAACCCTTCGAGTTGGAGCCTCGCTGGAGTAGTCCGAGTGGTTCCTTCAGAAGCATACAAAATCACAGTGCTTTTCGGGCTTAAAGGTGTTTTCTGGGGCTTCTGATCCTTTTGGGTTTGGGTTCATTGGGGCTTGGAGTTCGATTCACAGTTTCAAGGCAGATCCTTGAGATTGAAGCAGCTGGTCAGCGGGAATGGCACGCTTGCAGCTAGGGTTAGTGCGTCAAGCTGGAACACGGTTTCCGGGTCTACTACATGATACACACGTTCTAATGGTTTAGGATGGGTTTACGGGTTCAGAGTTCAGGCCGCAGCGTGCGATGTTCTCATTGTTGGGTTAAGCAATCGCGGAGGTGCCCAATACACCGGCAAGAAAAAGAGCAACACCCAGCTCGACGCATGCCTTGAGCAACACTGATGCACTGGACTCTCGTGCTATTGGAGCCCTAGAATATGTGGCAGTGCAGCAACCTTACGGGGATAGACGATGCAACTCCGCCACAACCTTCTTTCAACAAAGCTCACACTTTGGACCCCAAACCCTAGCCGCCCTAGACTATGTACAGCATTGCACTCCCAAAACTATATATGTTGTTCGTGTGCTCTCATGTCGCTCTTGCTCCAGCCTGCCCTCCAGGTCCGACGCACTGAAGCCGCTGTAGTCCGTGGATCTTAGATGCTTTCGTAGGGGAAAGGCGCTCGTGGTTTACTTCTGCTTGCTCTTGGGAGACGCGCTTGTCGTGCCTCTCCGTACGTACCGGAAAGTCTGTTATCAACACCATCCGAGGCGCATGGAGTGTGGCCGAGAGTCGCCTTGGAGTCAGGGACTGTGAAAACGAGCTTCGGGGCTCGTCTTCAATCCAGCCCTGAAAGACTTTCAGAATCCCTGCCAAGGTTGCTCCGGGACGATGCATCGTAAACGAACCTCCTCTTGCAGCAGCTTACTCTCGACCTTCAAGGCTTCGACCCTTGTAGCTGCCTGGGTTAGGATTCCCGGAGGATGAAACTCCAAAAGGCCCCTTTTTTCTTGCATGCTCGCGCAGTACGACATCCGTGCATTTCAGGGCAACATGAGCCCCAAGCCCCAGGCCTCCCATCAATACCTCAGAGCCACAGAAGCCAAGCGCTCAGACCGCGGCTAAGCTGGACACCACGTGACTGGCGCTTCTTGGCTGTGCCCTGCATGACAGGACACAGCACCAGGGCTGGATGGCTGTGAGGTTCGGGCCTTCAGGTCAGAGGGGGGCCCGACGTAGAACAGGTTTTGGCGGCACATCACAGTTTCGAATTAAGAACTGCGGACTGTGACTGTGAGCGAATATCAAGTGCGGCCTTCGGGCTGTAGGATGTTGGAGATTACAGTGCGAGTTGTGCCGTAGCTGATGCGCTGGTGCTCGGGCCCCGTCTGTGAGAAGGAAAAAGCCTTTTGCATCCGGTCTGCAGCGACTCTACCGGGAAAGACGTGTATCCTCGCTATCCTCGCTTTGCATAGGACAAAGCCTAAAACCCCGAACCCTTTATACACCCCTAAACCCTAAACCCCAAACTGGGCCCCAAACCCCTGAACCCTAAACCCTAAACCCCAAACGGGGCCCCAAACCCCTGAACCCTAAATCCATTAGATCCTCGATTGGCCTGCCACCGAAGCCTGAAGTCTCCCCGAACCACGAGGGAAAATCAAAAGGGGGGCTTTATCAAAGCAGTTTAGGGTTTAGGGCAGATGTTCTCTCGCTTGAATAGAAGCGATGGCTTGCATGACAGCATGCCAAAGCGGCTGAAAGCCTACCCGGCTCGTTCCGTTCTCTCTCTCCCTCTCTTCTCCCTATGATGTTCATTGCTTCCGGTCTGCTGCGACTGCATTTTTGCTTCTGCAGCTGTTGAAATGCCTGTTTCTGCTCAATTGCCAAACGCACCTGTGCTCTCATCTACATGCTGCTTACCTCTATTCACACATGTAGCTTGAGAGAGCGCTTGCGCTTCTTCTTGCTCAATGTCAGAGCCTCCATTCCTCCTCATTAGAAGAGGGCTTCGGGGTGGACGAATACCGTGTAGTTAGCCCTTTTTTTGAACCCAGACTCTCAAAACCCTAAACCGTTAGTATAGCTATATGGGGGCCATAAGGGCCGATGCCCCAAACACAGGCCCAGCTGCTTCAGCTTAGGCATCGGCCGAGTAGGCCATGCAGAAGCACGCGCCGGCACCTCGCAGACCCAGGATTCGAGGGTGTGTGATGTAAGGCTTTGGGCGTATACTCATTTATAGTCTACGGCATAGTCGATAGCATACAAAGGGTTCAGGAACTGTGAGCACTAGTATTCGTAGTTATCATTAGATAGGTTCCACTGACCTGTACCACTTTAAGACTGGATGGCCCAAATACTACCAGATCCAATGCCGGAGCTCCGAAGTCAGAAACCCCCCTACATTCTCTTGATGAGAACGGGGATCTTACTATGAAGGCCCCCAACAAGCAAAATTGGATCTTACCATTTATGTTGGCCTTTTCCCCCACCCTAAACCCAAAACCCCGAACCCCTAAACCCTAAACCCTTTTATATTGGCCTTCAAGGAAGAGGGTCTGCCAGGAATTAGCCTGAAGCCTGCAGTGGCCCAGTCCCGAACTCACGACGGCAACAGCCAGCGCTGCAACCAGCCTCAAGAGGAGCTGGTAGGGCCGGTAGGGTTTAGGGTTTGGGGCTTAGGGTTTAGGGTTTGGGGTTTAGGGTTTGGGGTTTAGGACTTTAGGATTGTAGCTCTTTCGGGATTAGGGCTTTAGGGTGTTTTGTTTGCCTCCGGGTGTGGGCCTAGGGGGTAGGATGTCCCGGCCCTGGGTTCGGGGTGTAGGTAGGATGTCGGGTCTCGGGACAGAGGGGTATAGCCGAGAATCAACCGACATCGGTGCTCCAAAGAATTTCGGTGAGTGGGACCACCAAACCCCAGCGCAGTACAATGGCTTGACTATTTGCTGCTCTGCTTAAGCCATTCTAGCCTCGAGGGTTTTTCGAGAACAGGTTCGTGACGTTGAAATTTTCACACGGAGGACGAGACAGACTTGTTGCCGTGCTGGGTTCCAAGTGTTGAGGACATCTTCAAGCCTGCTCACATGTCGAATGTGTTACTGATGACCCATACTTAGAGAGGTAGGGTTGCATTCCATTTGATGGTAAAGTTCTTGTCGTGATCGTATGTCAAGCCCTCAAGCCCTGAACCTAGAAAAAGGAAGGCTGCGGCGTCTCAGACCTGACGTAGTTCGCTCAAACTGAGCCAAGTCAGGGGCATTAGCTACACGAGCGGAAACCCGATGTCAAGCTCAAACCGGGCGAACCTTTGTAAAGCATTTCCGAACCGACCCCCCAAACAAGAAGCCGACTCCCATGATGTGCTACCGCTTTCAGAGTGTCAACTCCTCGCTTTGATTTCCCTGCTGAAAAGCTAAACCAGTTGAATTTTGAGCTCTGCCAGGAGGGGGACGCAACCAAAGGACCAGCCGCAGCACCTGACCGGCCAAAATCCGCTGAATCGGCTCACCATCCTTTATGTAGTGTTGTGATGTGGGTTTGGGGTTTTACGCTCTCGCAACTCACGAGGTCTATCGGTTCATATGCTCAATACAGAGGTGCCTACTACAAGTTTCAGGGTTTGAGGTTGGGAGTGTGCAGCTCTGGTTCCCTGACTAGCGGTCGTAATCGGGTACCCCAGCAGCCAGGCCCTTGAGGAAAGGGTTCATACATCACGGGTCACTAGGCGGTCTCAGGGACATTATGGCAAACATTCCGACATGCACCATCGCGCTTGAGAACCGCCAACACCACCCTGCAGGACTTGCAGCAGTTTGAAGTGACGGCAGTGGTAGTGAAAGCAATAGTTTCGGTAGCAGTCGATGGGTATCGTAGTCGGTACGTCGTGGTAGCGGTAGAACTGGTTGACAGTATGGGAGGAGCAGCAGTAGTAGTTGTTGAGGTTGGGTGGTTAGTCGTCGCCTCTTCGTCATTGCAATTGCGGCTGCTGTTGGTGGTGGTGGTGGTGGGGGTAGGGGTGGCGGTGGCGGTGGCGGTGGTGGCGGTGGTGGCGGTGGTGGCGGTGGTGGCGGTGGTGGCGGTGGTGGTGCTGCTGCTGCGGCTGCTGACGCTGCTGCTGCTTGCTGCTGCTGCTGTTGCTGCTGTTGCTGCTGCTGCTGCTGTTGCTGTTGCTGTTGTCGTTGCTGTTGTTGTTGCTGCTGCTGCTGTTGTTGTTGGTGGTGGTATTGTTGCTGCTGTTGCTGCTGCGGTTGTTCTTGTTGTTGCTGTTGTTGCTGTTGTTGTTGTTGTTGCTGCTGCTGCTGCTCCTGTTGTTGATTTTGCGTTTGCTAACCCTCGCACGCACTATGATGGACGCTTCTGTTGCTGATGTTGATATTGCTGTCGCTGCTGCTGCGTTCTTACACATAGATGAGGTGGCGATGGCCGCGGGCAGTCGCACTGCCAAGCCTCCTGGACCTGGAGCGGCGCCGAGCATCGGCGGCCCAGCCACAGGCGTAGTGCTCCAAGCCTCAGGACCACAACTCCATGGGAGTTTGTATGCGTTGGCACTGTATATGAAGAGCTAGCTGCAGCCAGCTATGGCGCCAACCCGACAGTATGGCACCGAAGCTTATCATCGTTGTTTTCACTCGTGGTTTCGATCCACACAGGTGGAGACCGATATTCTGACACGTAATGCTCGAACTGTCTTGGGGTATGTTGCGGTCATTGTTGGTTATGGGTGCTGCCTCGAACCGGAATCCGGGATTCCAGAGCACCCGAGTTCCAACACGCAGAAACAGAGACTCCAAGTGGTGTGCGACCCCCGTAGAGTCCGCAAGCGTTGGAAATCCTGAAGCTTCAGCCTAACGCGGTAAGGTTCCAAGAAGCCGACAGCAGAGGCCTGGCAGGCGGCTTTCGTTCACCAAGATTGGAAGAAGTAACTTCAGCGTCTGGGTCGAGGGTTGCGCTCGGGGTCGCAGTACAATCAGGACAAGGCTATGGATGTTGTGTGGGCATGATCAGGTAGAAGCAAGTACTGTAGAGGGACTGGCCTTGGGTGAACCGCGCTGAGATATTCAAAAGGAACTGCTAGTTTGTTAATCTTGTTCTGATCATCATAAGACACTACCATATTACCAAGCATGATGATGATAGTGGTGAGACATTCAAAAGGAACTGCTAGTCTGTCAATTTTGTTCTGGTTCTTTTTCATCTCATAAGACACTACCGTATCACTAAGCACCATAATAAGGGCAATGAGGCTGACCATTAAAAGTATTCGCGCTACAATTATTGAGTACAGTCATACTGGTTCTGGTTGGTAGAACCAGGAGATCCCAAACAGAAACCCATCGGCTGAGATCTTCAGGGTTCAAGGGCCTGGCTCTTTTGATAGCCCGGTCTGAGGTTTCAGTGTTTAGGGTGCTATGGCCTAACCCGAAGCAGCAAGCTTGTGCCACGGCCTGGTAAGCGAGAAGAGGCCTGAGTTGCGACAGTCTCGGAAGCCATGGCGGAGTGACGTTATTACGTCTTCGCTGAGGTTCTGGCATCCTGGTTTAGTGGGAACTACAACTACTACTACGACGACGACTACTACTACCACCACTACCACAGCCAGTGCCACTGCCGCTGGCAATGCAGCTACCACTACCACCTCAGCTACCACTACCACCACCACTACTACCAGTACTACTACGGCCACTACCACTGTCACCTCTTTCTCACGGGGTTAGGAGTGTTTGGGGAGCTTGGCAGAATATGCCTGCTAGACGAAATGTTGAAACTGCCGGGTGCTTCCTTGCCTTGCCGATGGTACTATGGGAGTCTAAACAATTAGATTAAGGGTTTTGGTGCCTCTGATTGTCAGGCTTCTGCAACACTTGTAACGCTTGAATAGACTTCGAAAGCTCTACCGCTGTGGCGGTTTGGATTTCGCCGCTTACATTCCGACGTTCCAGGCGAGGCATGTCCGTTTCGAAGGTGTCGTTGTCAGGGATGGCAGCAGTTTAGAAGGGGTTTTGCCCTCTCGCATTGCAGAGATCAAAGCCAACAGCGAGTTTAGAAGGGTTCGGGGCTTGGGGTTTGCATCCACTTGGTTTGTAATGGGCGACAGGGAATTCGATCTGTCGCCGTAGAGTCCAACAAACCTCACCGCAACCTGCGCACCTCATGCTCTGTAGTCCAGCTTCGTCAGAAAATCACATCATCTGTCAAAGCGCCGTCGTTTCAGGGCTTTTCGTTTCAACCTTGTTGTGGGGCAGGCTCACGGTCTAGGGTTCAGGGTCTCACATGACAGCCACATAGGCCGCCGTTGAAGTGGCAAAGCTTGATCAGCCTGGTTGCTTCGTTCCCTCGCCCAGGAAAGACACCCGTTTAATTATGTATGTACGTGCGTGTATGTATGTATGTATGTATGCACATATGCACATGTGCACATATGCATGTAAGCATGTATGCATGTGTACATATATATATATATATCTGCACATTCATGTATTGTCTCTCTCAGTCTATCTATATGTATACTATATGGACTCTGTATACATATATGTAATTTGTATATACTTTGAAACAGATTTACATGTGGACCCGAAGATGTTAAAGGCTACCTACTCGGCTACCAAAGCAACGGGTAGCCGGCTGAGTCGTCTCGAGCACGGCCGCTCTTTTCCTGCAGGCAAAGGCCTGGCAAAGATCAGCCGATGTGGGGCCCCCTACTGATCCCAAAAGATCCCAAAAGCTGTGATCCTTTTTCTGATGACCTCCTAATCAAGTACTTCTTGGTTTTACAAGCCCCAAACTATTACTCGGATCTTGTATCTGAGCTACTGGTGGTCGTGAGCCGTGGGTTGAACTGTGGCCCTTTTCTATTGCCAAGGCTTGTGGGTGGAGCCACTTCATCACTTGAAGCTTTGGTCAGAGCTTCACGATTTCAGGCTTGTGCTCTGGTGTTCTCGGCTTTGTGGCAAACGGATGTCTGGGGCCGCTATATAAGGCAATCCTTCTTTCTCACCACTCGATACCCTAAGGCCCTAAGTTACTGAGGCCTCTCAGGCCCATGCGAGATCCCAAGTGCTGGCATCTTCAGAGCCGCATCAAATGTGGCACTGGGGGGAGTGTCTCTTGATAAGCCCATCCCCGACGCCCGGGCCTGAACTGCAGACTTTCGGACTGCAACCGTCACGCTCCCAAAGAAGCCGTCCTAAAGAAAAGAGCTCTGCGAGCTGTTGAACCACTGGCAAAAAAAAATTCCGTGGAACCGTGCAAATCCACGCAGCCCCCTTTTTGGGCACCTGTGGCTCCAGAAGACCATCCTGGAGCCGGGATGGTTCGGCAGACGCCCAGCTCAGCTCAAGATCCGTTTCAGATTGACTTTGAGAGTACAGTGTTTCACCAAGGACGTGGCACCCTGGGCCCTAAGCTGGTAAAGAGACCCCAGTGCCACTGGTAAGACATGCTAAAGTATCCAAGGTATCGCTGGGCTTTATGTTTGCGGCTGTTGAGCTCTCCTCGGTGATTCCAGGAATGCGGACAAAAGGCCCTGAGCCCTCCAAAACCTCTGAATTGGAGGGGCTTAGTGCTTTTTTGCCTCCCACCTAGCTAGGACGAGCCCGCATTGCCGGGCTTAGGGTTTAGAAGTTTCGGGTTTAGGATGGGATTTTCCTACCCACCCAACTGAACAAGTCGCAAACTTTGTCCGATTTGGAGATCACGCGGGGTTCCTCTTTCTGCTCCTCTTGAAGGGTTCCTGTTCGGGGTCCTTTTATGGTTCTTTGTTCGGGTCCCTTTTGGGTTATCATAATATATATATATAATATATATATATATATTATATTATATTATATATATATAAATATATATAATGTGTATATATATATATATAAATATATATAATGTGTGTATATATATATAGACAATATCTATATGTTGCAAGTTGTTGGGGAAGACCAGAGGCCTCTTCAACGGATGGTTTCTGGGGGTCCCCTGGAGTTTCAGGGTTTAGGGCTTAAGGGTTGGGTTTTTTTCCCTCTCGCATGGCTAAGGATCTATGCCCACAAGCGAGGTTGGGTTTAGGGTTTAGGCTAAAGGGTTTTGGGGCTCGGTGACTTACAGAATGTTGCGTCTAGCGAGAAGTGGCGAGGGATTTGGCTTCGGATCAAACTTACCTGCTGCCGCTGCTGCAACTTGTCTGAATAAGTCTGAACAAGACCTGTTTGTTACTCGGCCTTCTGCTGAACTTTGCGGCTGAGAAGCATCAAGCAAATGTACGGTTGCCCCCTTCGGCATGCGGGCTTGCTGGAATTTCTGCTGGGCCTTGCTAGACTAGCCTCTCATTTTCTCTGCGCCGCTGGCTGAAGATGCAGATCCTCCTAGTCCTGGTCACGAACCGTAACTTTGTACACCAGGCACTGTTGGGATCGAAACAAAATGTGTGTTGTCATGCTTGTTGCCTGCATCATCGGTGGCTCGGATCTTGATCCATTGATCTCCAGCCTCCAAGCCAAATTTTCCATGCACGAGGTCGAAGGGAACTTTGGCCATGACGTTGCTTTTCGCGTCCACGGTTTCTTCATTCCCTGTCACTCCCTTGTAGATGTCGGACCGTTTCTGGATACGGTGGGAGGCGAACACGTTGACTTTGGCGTCCTTGTTGCACTTGACATGATAGTAGATCTTGTATTGCGTCAGCTGATCGCCGGCTTTCCAGTAAGCAGTGCTCCACTGGTGCAAATTACACTCTGGAGCAGAGAAGTCAGCGAAGTTTTCATCCGGCATAGCCGCTGCCATCTCACGTTCTTCGATCTGGTCCAGATTCACGCCTCTCTGGAACTTGCCGTACCCTCTGTCTGCATACTCGGGCCCCCAAGAGTTCTTGAAACGCCAGAAGTCTGCTTTCTGCCTGGGCTCCGTCCCCCAGCCTGTGAGAACGATAGCATGGCCACCCACATTGGAGCCGCCACCGGTGTAGACTGGCTTCTCATCCCAATCCCAATCCATGAACGCACTCGTTGTCGCGAAAGACGCATAGATGGGGCCATGCTCCATAATATGCCTCTGCATATTCTTTACGGTGTCCGCTGTGCTGAGCCCGTCGGCCTTGTTCATAATGGAGAAGACCTGGGAAACGAGCTTGCAAGATATTGGGGAGAAGGTGCTTGGTCTGACGAGCGGTAGCTACCAGACTGCATCCTTACAGGAGAAAGAGCCGAGAGGAACTAGACAGGCTTGACGACTGGCGTCACAACTGACTGGGTTCCCACCTCTACACCAAACAGGCCTGCACCTCTATCGACCGGAAAAAGCAAATTGCTTGTCGGTTGGCTGCAAAAGGTGTGGCAGCAGCGCACTTTGAAGGTGGTTGAGAATCCTGATGGGCACTGTCACTGTCATCAGTGTCGCTCTCGTCTGAGATTCTACAGTCTGTAATGTCCATCCGACCCACCTGCAAGTTGCAGAGAGTGAGAGAGAGAGAGAGAGAGCGAGAGAGACACACCGCGAGCTCACGTTGAGTTACAGTTTGTCTCGTCTGTGCCGCTGTTCGCCAAGTTGCCAGACCCCTCGCATGCTTGTTACTGCTTGGTGGGTCCATAGGTATCAGTCGGTCTAGGCGGAGTCGTACTGTTGATGATAGAAATCCTGCATTACCTTAAGGGCCCTAAGCTATGGGAATTATGGGATATATTCCTTCTTATGGGTAACGCAGGATTTATATC
>CAJNJA010068352.1:4150-22359 GCA_905231915.1 Symbiodinium necroappetens
TAAACCCCTAAACCCTAAACACTGGCACACACGCCGCCACCATCCCAGGAGGCGGTTTCTTTTGTTGGAATTCTGAGAGTCGGAAGCCGAGCGGTTGTCCCACAGGGTCCAAAGTACCCAAAAAGTAGAATGTAGGGTTTCTACATGAGGATAAAAAATTATGATTTGGGGAAGTATGCCCCATAGCATTACCTAGGACCCTTTGGGTGTTTCAAGATTGATGGACCTACAGGGTCATACCCTTCCTTTTTCCTTGGGGCACCTAGTTGTTCGGCGAGGATCTGTTATATAGACACGTGGGTACCCTAAAAGGGGGGGGGGTAGTGCATGACCCTGTGGAGGTGTTGGCAAACCCAACAATCCAAAACACCCACCAACATAGGCACTCTACAAGGGTTGCGAAACGCAGGGTCTTTTAGGGCTGTAGGGCAAGAAAACCCAGAGGGTCCAACGTAACGAAATTGAGTATAGTAGAATGCAGGGTTTCTGCTTTAATTAAGGAATGGTGATTATGATTTGGGGAAGTATGTCCCATAACAGTACCTATAGGACCCTTTGGGGAAGTATCAGTACATGCCATTACCGTTCCTATACCCCTGGGTTGTCAACGGGTGTTGGGATTGTTGCGCACAAAGGCTCTGAGGTCCTTATAAGGGACCTTCCACAGGAGACTTTAGCTTGGGAATCAGGGCTGAGACTATAGAGATGTGGGTTCATTAGGGTTTAGGGTTTAGGGGGGTTCATGAGATGAAAATCATAAGTACTGTCAAGTCATGACAAGTCCTGTTTCAACAGAAAACAGGCAAGAGCAACGTGCTGCCACACAAACTCTTTTCGGCTGTCTTGAGCCTTGTCGCGGGCAGGCAGCTGATTAAAATCCGAAGCCTGGCTTCCTCCCCACCTCGGGCCTTCGCAACCACAGTCCCACGGAATCTGTCAACTCAACTCGGAAAAGGAGACTGAAAAACCCAAACCCTGAACCTTGACAGTCTTAAAACACTTAACGGCTCTAGGGGGTTAAGCCGCTAAGCCGTAAGGTTCTCCTACCTGGAGGGTCGGGGAACTTAGTAAGTAGTTATTTTCTTGACTTATAAGTATCATAACCCCAATTCGGACCCCTTTCCAGGGTACAAAACGTCTACTTATCACCCACTTACTAAGTCCCCCGACCCCCCAAGTAAGTAGCGGCTCGATCCACGTGCTCCTGCATCCACCCGCCCAGGCGGTGATCGTTCTCTATGCAGTGTTCGTGATCATGGCCCTTATAGACCTACAAAGGCCGGGTGCAGCGGCAGCAGGGAGAACCCAAACCCTAAAACCCAAAACCCCAAAACTCTCAACCCCTAAACCCCTGCACCCTACACCCTAAACTCCTAAATCCCTAAACCCCTAACCCCTAAACCCTAATACCATGACACCCCATGGGCAGAACTCTTGGTGCGATCCTAAAAGAATGGAGCCCTTGGAGAAGGCCCACTTTTGCCCCCTTTTCTTTTTGGGTTCCCTCTATTGAGTAAAACCAGACAGTACGAAAAAGGGTACACTTATCATATTAAGGGGCGACAGGGAACCTAGACTTAATGGTTGGACGCGGCTTCGGGGGATCGTTTTCTATTCCTGCCAGGGATTTGGGAAGAGGTTTTGTTAAGGCCCTCGCATCATCACCCCAAGCCCGACTATCTGAATATTTCTGGGTTGGACATCACTTTAAAACGGTTCAGTGATAGCTACCTTACAAACACACACCAATTAAGAGTTCCCTGTCAGCAACTGCCTTAAGGCTAAACTTAGGATTTCCCGGAGTTCCGAGGATATTCCCTCGGTCCTGACATCAAGGATGGTTCCAGCTAGAAGAGCAGAAGTTTGGGGCCCTTTTTCGTCGGTAAGCTCTGGTTGAAAGATCACGATTTAGTATGTAAGGCCCCGCGAATCCGTGCTGTGCGAGCCTTTGCTCTGGCAGCTGAAAAGGTATGGGCACGTCTACAAACCTTGGCCCTGGCCCGCAGCCTGAGGGATTAATACTGTTGATGACATAAATCCTGCACTGCCTTAAGGACCCTAAACTATGGGAATTGTAGTAGGTAATGCAGGATTTATATCATCAACCGAATTAATAGCATAAAGGATATGACCTTCTGAACTGCACCTGCATTTAGGAGTGTTGGTTTTCAGGCTGAGAGCTTAGACCCTGGAAAGCTGCTGAAAAGCCGCACTTGGTTTGAAACCCAGGTCGGGAGGTTAGCACCGACACTTTGTCGACGCATCAAACGGGACAGAGTGGTACCAAGACCCCAGGGAAGGATCAAACCGTCATCATATAAGTTGAGAGAGGTCCTTGTTTTCTCCGGGCTGGGTTTGCTAGATCAGACCGCTTATTTCAAGGGGGGGCTGAGTAACCATTGTGGCATCCTGATGTTCTGCTGCTCGCACACACACACACACACACCAGTTTCCTCCCTCCAGCATCGCCTTTCGGATCGTCATGTGTGGCTCTTACAGCAGATTTCAAAAAAACCCAGAATCCAGAAGCCTGGCACCTTGAAGTGTCGAGCTTCTGAAGGCATATACCCTGGACCCGTTCCGCCAATCCGTGAAGCATGGCTGGAAAATCCTTGGAAGTGCTTCGGCGCCGCATCGCCGTGCTCAAGTCCTTCCAGTCTCGGCTGCTGTGGCCGCCAGTGACTGAATTAGAGGCCTTTGGCCAATCCTTTCCACTTCCGTTTCGCCACGCCACGGGGAGCAGCACTGTTCTGCCCCAACCTTTGCTATCCTACCTGGCAGGCTTTTTTGATGGAGATGGCTATGTTGGGGCAACAACAAACGGGATCTGCAGACTCGGCGTGAGCCAAGCAACACCCAGGCAAGAGATTTTGGGTTTGTTTGCAAAGACGTTTGGCGGGACAGTGTACACACACAAACGCGGTCGCGGCCTGTGCCAGCCAACCCTGCAATGGGTGATCACAGGGCAGGCAGCTGAGATGGCTGCATCGAAGCTCGCTACCGCATGCGTCGTGAAGAGTCTGCAGCTTCGAACGGCAGCAACATGGCCCGTTCAGAAGAACTTGCGGCTGGATGCTAAGCGACGATTGATAGCACTTAACCGCCACTCGCACTATAATGTTGCACATCACAGGTGCTCTTGGGCATATATTGCTGGGTTCTTTGATGCCGAGGGATACATCAAGTGCGAGGCTTTGCAGAACACAGTAAGACTGTCAGTGTCCCAAAAGAACCAGTCTATTCTACATTGGATGGATAGTTACTGGCGCGCAGACCTTGACTGCGCGTCATCCTGGAGTGTTCAGCGTGCGAGCGGAGTTACTGAAGTTACCATCTGCCGCCAGTCCGACAGTCGCTTGCTGATGCGTCGACTGCTGGACAATGGACTCTTTTTGAAGAAGCCACAGGCACTGCTGGGACTCAGTACCGAGGATGTGCCGTATATGGAGGTTCGGGATCGGATCGGTCGTCTGTCCGGCAACCAAGCCAGATACCAGACCTTGAGCCGAGAAGGTTGCCAGCGCGCACGAGAGATCTCTAGACTACACCAACTTGCTAAACGCAGACAAGCCCATGGAAAGTCTGATGAAGTGGCCGCATTGCTGCAACAACTCCGGGGCATGCAGCAAGAACACGTGCGTCTGAATGCCCTGCATATTTACCGGTCTTTGCGATGCGATATCCGGAGGCTCCTGGTCGCAGGAGCCAAGGGCAGTCCTTCGTCGGTCGCAAAATCTGGGCCTGTGCTGTCCGAGGTTTGAGGCAATCAGGATCACGGGTGTCTATTTCGGTCTGCGGAATGTTTGTTGCTGAAGCTCGGTCAACTGTCGTTCTTCAGCTAGTCTTAGATAATCTTCAATGCCAAAGTTGATCCGAGTATCTGTGCAGAAGTCTCAATCGATCACTGCCATCTCGTGAGACTGCACTGCCTGCATAGCAAGTAAGTTAGAAATGGGCACCAAGGCACTCCAATGAATGTTCGGTGCATTGCATCCGATCACTGCAGCTCTTGTTGCACCTGTTGTCACACTTGAGAGTGCAGCCGCCACTGGTTGTATGGCGCCAGGGTCGTCACGATATTCGTGGCTTCGCCGGAGGACCTGCCATCGAAGTTTGGGAATTCAGGTCTGAAGTCTTCCTAAGCACATGTCCTGCACATACTGAGCATTCTGCCAGGAAGAAGCACGCTTAGAAATTGAGAGGCCCGCAATCGAGACTCTCTCTGCGCCAGTTTAGCACATCAGTCCTCTCTAGTTCAACTGATTCGGGCACCAGGCCCTGCACTATGCCTTGTGAGCTAAGCGTTGACCCCCCTCCCCTCCTAAAGTTCATGGCCCCGAGCTGCAGGGTACTTGACGGATCCCGAGAAACTACCCTAGGTAAGCTATGTATATCGCCGACACCTGAGTCATAGTGACATCTAAGGGTTGGTATGGCTTAAGTAAGATGAAATCCTGAGATATTTCGAGGGGTAGACCGGTAGGCCGTACCCAGGAGGCAGATGAAACAGATGCCAACAAGACTGGCCCACTGGAAGGCACGGTGCTGTGAGTCGGGGAGAGACGCTCAGCAATACAGGGGCCTTGGTTTGCTTAAGGTAGTTTTTTTGTTTTGGGGGATTGTGATTTTATAATGTAAGCATAATGTACCCCTCTCAGAACCTTATTCCGAGCATAAACTGTACAGGCTCCTATGGTAGTCCAACTCGCAAGTTTGCAACCTTATCCGGCTGCCAAATTTCCATCAGAATTCCAAACAATACGAAAGGTTTGCTGCTGCGGCTTCTTTCATTTAGGGGTATGGGGTTCAGGGCCCCGACTTGTGGTGTTGTCAAGATTCTGTGGGCTAGCTCCAAACCCTCTTTGTGTTCCTGTGCATACTTCAGCAACTGGACGCAGTTCTCCAGACCCCAGTGAGCGCTAAGATTGCCACGGTCTTGAGAAACCTGCCCATTTTGGGGCCTCACGGTTTCAAAGAGAAGAAAAGAGCTGGAAGGCAAGATCCTTCGTCTTGGCTTCCGGTTTTGTAGGAGCCTGATCAAGAAGCCTTTGGCCCTATTTCCCCAAAATGTCAGGATCCATTTCAAGAACCCCGAGGTTCTTAATCAGGTTCCTACATTGGGGTGCAGACAAGGGGCAGTGCTGTATTCGGGCTTGGTGTGCCTACGCTTATATACTCGGCAGGCTTGCCTGACACTCGGAATCCAAAGATGTTCAACTGCACAAGCGCTAAACAACACTGAAGCCCTAAACCCCATGAAGCCCTGAAACCTAAGCTTTGCAGCCCCGCAGCCCCCCAACTTTAGATGTCATAAACTTGCCAGAATTCCTGCATCCCAGAGCCCTGAACACCGTCAGCACCCTTCAATAACAAGCAGAAAGTGTTAAAATCTACAAACCCGAAGCCGTACCGAAGCACAGTTACGTATCAATCAGCCCCAGTTATGCTTCAAATCATGCAAGCTACTGTCTTTCTTCCAAACGCGAAACTGTGATCTTACAAAAAGAAGAACCCCTTTCTACAACTCTAAACCCTAAACCCGGAAACCCTAAAATCCTAAACCCTAAACCCCTAAAACCCTAAAGCCCTAAACCCGAACATCCTAAACCCTAAACCCCTAAAGCCCTAAGCCCTAAACCCTAAAACCCCTAACCCCCTAAAAAACCCTAAACCCTAAAACCCTAAAACCCTAAAAACCCGAAAGCCCTAAACCCCTAAACCTCTAAAAACCCTAAACCCTAAACTCGAAAACCCTAAAAACCCGCAAAACCCTAAAACTTTCCAAAACCCTTAAAACCCTGTTGATCCGAACCTCCAGGCGCCTCGCCGACGGCATCTCCCAGCTCCTCCATGGGGCTGGCCGGGGCGCAGTCACCGCAAAGCGTCTCTTGTCTTAGGGTTTAGGGTCTAGGGGTTTGGGGGTTTAGGGTTCAGGGTTTGGGGTTTAGGGTTTAGGGTCTAGGGATTAGGGTTTCTAGGGTTTTGGGTTTCTAGGGTTTAGGGTCTAGGGTTTAGGGTCTCAAGGGCTTAGGGTCTAGGGTATAGGGTTTAGAGATTAGGGTTTAGGGCGCAGTCACCGCAGAGCGTCTCTTGCCTAGAGGGTCCAATGCACTCAAAGAGTATATAGGCCTAAAACCCCCAACCCTTAAACCTAAAACCCTTGAAACCCTCTAAAACCACCTAACACCTTCTAAAACCACCGAACTCTGAACCCTACTTGGAGGGTCGGGAGACTTAGTGAGTGGCTAATAAGCAGACTTATAAGTACCCTAAAAGGGGTCCTGATTGGGGTTGTGGTACCTATAAGTCTGGAAAATAACTACTTACTAAGTCGCCCGAGCCCCCCCGAAGAGGGTCCAATGCACTCAAAGGGTAGGCCTTTAAATTCCCCCAAAAGCACGCTCCCTGCATGGTTGGCGGTACCTACCCATCGGCTCCATTGTCATTGTGTTGTTGCTTTAGCCGGTTTCGTGTTTAGGATCTTATAAGGTAATCCCAAAAAGGAACCACAATGCAGACTCTAGGTAAAGTCTGTGGGTGAAATCCGGTATTGAGGGTGCTTGGACCCTTGCACGTGGAGAAATTTGGGAATCAAGTGTTGTTTAGGCTGCCTGGGTTTTTGGGTTGGGCTTTAGAGTTTAGAGCTCAGGGTGAAGGAGGTTCGACCACCTAAGAAATCCCCCCAAAGTCTTACGAGTCTTATGTGAGTAGCGCCTCTGGTGTGTTTGACAGGGTTCAACTTAGGGCTCACTGAAGGGTTCAAGAGGTCTACCCAAAAGCCCTATGTTATATGGTATGGCCTTTGGGCGCAAAAGCCTTAAAACAATGAGTCCTTAGACCCGTCGGGTGTTGGGCTTGGAAGTTCGGGGCTTACTTAGGGTTACCGGGTCAGTGCTTGCGCACCACCGAAGCACGACCACACACACACACAGATATATATATATATGTGTATATATATATGTAGCTCTGAACACTGCAGTCAGCAAGACTTTCTCGGAATTTGCTGACTGGCCAACTGGCATAAGCATTCTGGACATCTGCAGGGTAGTCCACCTGGGGTCCAACGGACGAATCATTGGGTACTTGCGTTAGAGATAGTAGTATGACATATGAATATGTCGTTCTCTATTCGGTAAGGCTCTAAGGACTCAGATTTATTCATTGAAGACCATAAATTACATTTTTTTGTTGGACCTTGTGGTTAGGGTAATATCTTGCAAAAGATCTAACGGCCGCAGCCCTCACTGGCTGTCAGCCTTCTAAAACCTTTGCTAAAGTCCACCTGATCCCGAAACCCGCAACAGCAGAAAGCCCCGTACATTGGACATGCCTTACTCAGAGTAGCACATGCACCTCCAAAACAACTATAGGACTCTCCAATCATTGGTACAGACCCTTGCTTTTGTTCAAGAAACCTTGCTTACTCGACGTGAGCCTTTTAGACAAAACAAGTCTCATGCCCGTTAGTTGAGCACCGACCATCCCTTAGTAGCTGAGTAGGTAACCTTTAACCTTCTTGGGCTTATATAATTCTACCCTGATTGAAAGGTTAACCTCTTTTGGGCTAAGAATAGGGTTTTCGAGATTCCTTATTATAATTGTAGTATACTAGGCCCCAAAACCCTATTCAAATTATTAAGGCCCCTATATTAGCGGGTCTGGAAAGGTTAACCTTTCTTTTGGGCTAGGTCTAGGACATTTTCAGGTGGGTAGTTACCGTTATAGGAGCCTTATGGAAGGTCTATGTACCTTATAGAAGCCTTATAGAAGCCCTATATACCCTAAACTCCCCACCTCTAGTTTCCTTTAACTAGGGTACTCAGACCCTAAGATCCGAGGCCTCTTGGTCTGTGTGTGGCGTTGCCTGCCTGATGGCCTACAGGCTCTACACCGGCTTCAGACGCTTGGCCGAATGGAGCTACTGTGTTGTGAGGTTCCCTACATAGGATATCATGGTATACCTACCCCGAAGGGTCCATGTACACATAAGCAGTATACTTTGGCCCCAAAGTACTAATGTAGGGACTGCTTCTTACCTTTATAGGGACTACTTTGAGGCCAAAGTCTATACTATTTGGGTACATGGACCCTTAGGGTACTTGCAGCTTGCAGAGGTTTGATACATAAGAAAGACCACCTTATAGTCCATATGTAGTTGGCATTTGGTCCAAGAGCAGCCTCTGTGGTTCGATATTGGTGCCTGCGAACTTCGCGGTATTCTTATTCGCAGGGATTCCCCAGTATAGTTATAGCCCAATTGTACCCCAAGACCCCCGGCAGGATCTAGGGCGAACCTGTCCATCCTTGCCAGAACTTTGTACATCTCTTATTAAGTATCCCAGTGACTCTTTATAGGGCCCTTATAAAACCTCCTACAAAGCCCTTGGAGAACGCTAAACCTCAACCCCTAACCCAAAACCCCCCTAAGCCTTAAGCCTTAAACCCAGAGACTCCATTATCCGTTAATTCAGGAATATACCTTAAGTTATAATGGGAGCCCCCAATAAGATTTAAGGTCTATTCCTTAATTCCCTTATAGAACCCATATAGACCCCTTTTAAGGAACCCTATATCAGATTTAAGGTCTATTCCTTAATTAAGGGATATTGGAGTCTCTGGGAACCGGGTCATTAGAACCTTAGGGATAGACATAGCTGCAGAGCCACGGTTTAGGGTTTAGGGTTTAAGGTTTAGGGTTTAAGGTTTAGGGTTTAGGATTTAAGGTTTAGGGTTTAAGGTTTAGGGTTTAGGCTTTAGGGTTTAGGGCAGAGTTGCAAGCCTCAGACACGGCGACGTGGCTCCCCTACCTCCTGGCGCGGGAGGGCGAGGACCTCTGGTACGAGGATCAGGTGCCCTGTTGTTGGAACCCTGAACCCGAAACCCGGAGTTCAAAAGGGGGGCTTAGAGTGCTTAGGGATTTACGGCTTTGGTGGAGTTGTGGGCTGAAGGGGTCTACTTGGAGGGTCGGGGAACTTAGTAAGTAGTTAGTTTCTAGACTTATAAGTATTATAACCCCTTCTAGGGTACTTATAAGTCAACTTATTACCCACTTACTAAGTCCCCCAACCCTCCAAGAAAGGTTCAGAGTTCAGGGTTGAGGGTTCCGATATGTTCCGATTGTTGAGGGCGTTCTGGGGCCTTGGTCCTTGACCTCTATCGGTTTAGGGTTTAAGGTTTAGGGCTTAGGGTTTAGGGTTTGGAACTCTGAACCCCAAGTCCTGGGTAGCTCAATTTCTTACTGGTGCTTCATAATTTCCCTAAACCCTAAACCCCTAAGCATACGGGGGAGTGGGGGAGTGGATCCCTAACATGGTCGCCCACTCTCCCTCAAGCACCAGTAGGATGTGTGGAAGTCGACTGCGCTGCGGTTCGGGGGTTTTTAAATGTTAGCTACAGCTTGCGTCGACCAGGGAAGTAAATAGAAACCCGAACCCCCTGGCAAAAGGGGCTGCTACCATCATATGACTCAAGATAATGCCTTCATCACCATCCTCACCTGAGCCGCAAAACCCCTAAACTCCAAGAAGCCTCAGGCCTTACGCGTAGCCCCTAAACCCCAAACCCGTGTCTTGCAAACATCGACATTTTGGCTGGAGCGTCGGGGGACGTAGTAAGTGGGTGATAACATAACTAGACTTATAAGTACCCTAAACAGGGACCCTAATTGGGGTCATTGTACTTAAAAGTCTAGAAAATAACTACTTACGAAGTCCCCCGACCCTCCAAGTGGCTAGTTTGATTCTGTCCAGGCTGCTTTCATGGGCCTCGCAAAGCTCATCTACGGAGCCGCTTGTTGCAGAGCCGGGGGTCGGCGAATGCAAGGGTCGCTAGCCGCTAGTAGGTGTTCACTTTGCGGTTCTTCCCTAAACCCTACACCCTAAGCCCTAAGCCCTAAACCCTAAACCCTAAACCCTAAACCCTAAACCCTAAACCCCTAAACCCTAAACCCCTACACCCTAAACACGCATTTTTCTGAGGTTCCTTTGGACAGTGGTTCAAAGTTCAGGGTCATGTAGCCGCGGGATCCCTCGATAAAGAGTCCCAGTCCGAGCTTTGCTGGCCCGTGAAGACGTAGGGGTCCCCGTATGGGTGTATCCCCCGAAAGGTCCAAGTCTGAATATTTTTTGGTACCCGGGACCCTAAGCCCTAAACCCCCCCTAAACCCTAAAGCCTAAGCCCTAAACCCTAAAGCCTAGGCCCTAAATACCCTAAGCCCTAAGCCCTAATATTTGAGTGCTTGGACCCTTAAGCTTCGTCGGGAGTCCCGATTACGCTCGGAAAGATGTTCTTCAATTTAGGATGTATTCTAAGGGTCATGGTGCTTACAGCCTTTCAGTATAGGCTACACGTATGTAGCAAGAGATACTTTTGTACCTATGAGTGCGATTGAAACCTATGGTTGCCCAGTCGTTTGATTCTTCGTGCACGAGGCCGGCAAATCTTGTACATCGCAATACCTCCGCTGCTTTCCCAAACTTTTGGTTGCATCCTCAACATAGGCCGCACCTGGGGATCCACAAACCATTATGGCTATACCCTAAACCCTAAACCCTAAACCCTAAACCCAAACCTATTATGGTTATACCCAAGAATTGGGGGTCATGACCGGGCCCGCAGGGACTCGGCAGAGTGCCTGGGTAGAAGCTATCGGGAGCGAACAAGATGCTGCAACGACAGAAATTCAGAAACTGATCAACTTTCAAGACTATAACAGCCACAACCAATCCAAAATCAGAAATTTTCTTAATCTTAAAGGCAAAAGCTCTCAGGTAGCATATGTACTATAAGGGGGGTGCTGTGGCTCATTAGTCAGGTCTTTGTATGACCTCAAAGCCAGCTCAGGGCACGATGCTGCTGAACCCGGTGCTTGGGCATGCATCATGCGCAGTTGTTTTCCTGCGTTTGTGCTACTGTCAGAAACCTGGGTTAAAGTTACGTCTCCAATATCTGAACCCTTGACAAGGCCTATGAATCTAAGTCCATCTTATTGTAGCCCTAAACCCTAAACCCTAAACCCTAAATCCCCTAAACCCTAGACCCTAAACCGGTGTTGTTCCATATTTCATCCTGTCAGACGCCTGGTCTCTGCTCTTTTGCTACTAAGCTTCCTGAGCTATACTTCGCAGTTTTGACGTCATTATGTGTCCAGGTTTAGGGCTGTGGTTTTGGGACAAGCCAAAACGTGTTCAAGTCTCATCCACCAAGTAGGCCCTTCCTTCCGAGCTAGAGGCTCGCTGTCCAGAGAGTGGCTAGTTCTTTAAACCTGCTAAAACCATCAGAAATTCGCAGGCCGACGACCGCAGACGGTTTAGGATACAGGGTTCAGGCCAGCCTAGAGCCGTGAAGAATGACACCCCGACCTCAAGAACCCCAAACCCTAAACCCTAAACCCTCAACCCTTAAACCCCAAACCCTGAACCCTAAACCCTTAAACCCTAACCTTGAATCCTAAACCCTTAAACCCTAGGCCCTTAAACCCTAAACCGTGAATCCGAAACCCTAAACCCTTAAACCCTAAACCATGAATCCTAAACCCTCAACCCTTAAACCCTAAACCCTTTAACCCTAAACCCTAAATCCTAAACCCTTGACCTTAAAAACCCCAACCCCTGAGGGTGGGACTCCTGAATGCAGGTCGTTGCAGGCCAAGCTGACGCCCTGCCCTGCGAGGCTAAACCCTAAACCCTAAAGGGATCTAAAATGGAGACTTTTGGCAGCGTTCCCCTTAAGCCTAAGCCCGAAGCTTGAGCTCCAAGCCAGATGTGTATATGTTATCTGTCCCTCAGGCCCACTACCTTAAGGGTCCATGTACCCAAATCGTATAAACTGTGGCCCCAAAGTACCTATATAGGGACTAGTTTAAGCCCGAAGTATATGCTACTTGGGTGCATTAACCCTTAGGGATACAGCCCAAAAGCCTTACGTGATATCTGTAGAGTTTACTTCTAAAGTGAGATAGAAGTCCTTAGCTAGAATCAACTCCAAACCCTAAACCCCAACAGTCATAACAAAGCCCTAAACCGAACCCACAAGACCTTCCTTCAGCCCTATCCCCTAAACCCTAAACCCTGAACCCTAAACCCTGAACCCTAAATCCTAAGCCCCCGAACCCTAAACCCTAATTAAACCCTAAACCCTACACCCTAAACAGCCCAGTTAAGGGCCCTTTAAAAAAAAACACAGCCCAGTTCCCTAAACCCTAAACCCTAAACCCTGAACCCTAAGCAGCCCCGAACCCTAAACCCTAAACAGCCCAGACAAAAAAAAAAACATCCCAGAAGAAAAAAGAAACAGCCCAGTTGATGTAAACCCTAAAGCCCTTAACCCTAAACCCTCAACCCTGAACAGCCCAGACAAAACAACAGAGCATAGCCCAGTTGATGGGCCTCTTCGGTGACTTTGTGGTCCTCCGCTCCCATGGCCTTGGCCGGCGTGTCTTCCTTCGAACCGGGGCGCCTTGGGCGGGAGAGCAGAAACCCTAAGGCTCCTCTTAAAGGGGGTCCTTTAAGGTAGGGTTCAGGGTTTAGGGTTTTTGGGTTTTTGGGTTTAGGGTTTTTGGGTTTTTGGGTTTTGGATTTAGGGTCTAGGGGTCCTTTAAGGCAGGGTTTAGGGTTTAGCCTAAGGCTCAAAATTTCTTTGGGCCCAAAAAGCCTAAAAATAAGAGGGTCCTTAGAGCCTTGGGGTTAGGGTTCCTTCAAGGGTTACTCTAAGGGCTTAGGGATATTGAGGGTGGATGAAGCTCCCTGTGCCCTCTTAAAAGAGATCCTTTAAGGTAGTCACAGGGTGTTTATTGTTAGCTTCCTTTCAGGGTTTGTCATAAGTCGATAAGATTTCTCCCAGAATTCTGAGGGTTTAGGGGTTCGGGCTCCATGTACCTACATAGCTGATGCTTAGGCCTTACAAGGGTTCCTACATAGATACTTTAAATTTAAGTCCTAAGTATGTATGTATATATATATTATGGTTGATGATATAAATCCTGCATTACCCATAATAAGGAATATACCATAACTCGCATCGTTTAGGGGGAAGTGGATCCATTGAGGGAGGGGGTGCGATGGCATCTCTTTATCAGAGCAGCCCCAAGGAAAGGGAGCCTGACACAGCGCCCTTCCTTCCGGGGCATTACCTTCTGGTGTGGGTCCCCACCACCCAGACGTGGCACATCCAGCCGATGGACCCCGATGACGGGGAACTCCTGCACATGACACGCAGGAAAAGCCAGGGGGACCCCCCCGAAATGTCTGCTCATATGCAGGAACATGAACTCCGACAACTTCCCATGGACAACGTAGCAGCGGGAGCGATCCACACCCTCCGCAGCCGAGTGCAGCTATCGATGGATTGGTGACATCTGGACATTGTTTTGCCTCCACACCCAGCAGAGTTCTATCCTCTAGAGGCCAGCGAAGTCAGGGATGCCTTACACACCATGCCTATGCAGTTGTCATGTAGGGTCGCAGCTTTCCTGTGGGAGTACCTCCGTGGCATGCAAATTGCTTGGAAGTGGTTCTACGTCAGAAACCACGATCTCCAGCAATACTTCAAAACTTTCAGAGAGGTCCTGTGTCAATACCCCAACCCTAATGACCCACCCCTCACATGTCATGCTTCGGAAAAGGATGCCAGGTTTTGGGAATTCCTTTGTCAAGTTAGGGCTATGGTATGATGCCTGAGCCCTAAACCCTATATACACCCGTATACACCCTATACACACTAACCCCTAAACCCTATGCACCCTATACCCTAAACTCTACGCGCCCTAAACCCTAAACGCTAAACCCTAAACCCTGAACCCTATACCCTAAACTCTACACACCCTAAACCCTACACCGTGAAGCCTAACCCTCACTAAACCCTGAACCCTGAACCCAAAACCCTACACGCCCAAAGCCCTACACCCTGAACTCTGATCTCTTACTCTGGGCTGGAAGTTTCTCCTGTCTAGCGCCAAAAGCCCCCATGACCTACTGTAAACCCCAAAAAGTTGGAAACCGGATTAAGGACAAATCGTGCTGGGATACCCTCTACATTGCTCTTGAGTATTGAGGCTATTGGGTTTCCAACTTTTGGGCTTCTACTGTAGGGTGCTGGGCTTTCGGCCTGGTGCCTAATGTGCTGGGCTTTAGGCTTGGTGATCTCTGTCTGTCTAGCTTCTCTGTAGGGTTTTCAGGATTTTGGAGTTTAGGGTTTTAGGGTTTAGGGTTTGGGGTTTTAAGGTTTAAACCTGCACCTGTATCTACACCTTAAACCCTAAACCCCAAACCCTACACCCTAAACCCTACACCCCAAACCCTACACCCTAAACCCTAAACCCTAAACCCTATCTATCTCCACGTTTCTTGGGGGGGTGGTGAGAGCTTCCCATGGTCCCAAGATGTCCCAAGTTGCCATCTGAAGCCCTAAACCCTCCCGAAGGCTCTCAGGACTCATAGAGTTTAGGCTTTTGGGTTTAGGGTTTAGGGTTTTAGGGTTTAACGGTTTAGGGTTTAAGGGTTTAAGGGTTTAGGGTTTAGGGTTTAGGGCCCAACGACCATACTCTAGAAGGCGTTTGGGCTATCTTGAGCCTTATAGGGCCTAATCCCTAAACCACGCAGGTATGTATCGAGTATACTGCTTCGGCACTCCGACATAAACAAATTCCAAAGGCTAAACTGCAGGGTTTAGGGTTAAGGGTTTAGGGTTTATAGGGGCACTTACGAAAGCAGCGTGCAAGGTGCTCACTGCCGCCGCGGGCATTTTCATTTGCTTGGTGTTCGAAGCTCAGGACTACATGGACGCCGTTAGGTTTAGAGTTTAGGCGTGAGGGTGTGTAAATTTATGGCAATAGAATAATAATGCTACTGCCCTGATTCAATGTCCTAACACCCTGAGCCTACGGTGGGCCCATGTCCCCAAACCCTAAGCCCTAAATTACAGGAAGGGAGAGAGACCCTGCGCTCTTCGGTGTCTCAGAGATCCGAGTTTCGAGCGAAGTGTTTAGGATCCCTAAATCTTCCGATCTTCCCTAAACCCTAAACTTAGGTTTGGGATTTAGGGTTTAGGGTTTCAGGATTTAGGGTTCAGGGTTTAGGGTCTGGGGCTTATAAATCCTAAATGCAACAGGTCCTAACCCTGAAGCCTAAACCTAGATGGTGTAGACACCTGTGGCTTTCTTGAGGTTCCGAGCACTTAGGAGCTGAATTACTACACTTTGTTTGAACTGTTTGGGATTATAATGATCATATGGGAGAGTCAGAAAATAAGGGGTACCATATTTTGGGGTCCTTAGAACAAGGATCCTACTATTTAGGGTACTATATTAGGGTCACCTACTTCGGAAACCTCCATATTGTGATAGCTTATAGACACCACTAAGCCTAGTTCAGTCCTGTATGGGTCTTAGAAGACTTCTATAACCAAGGGTTTCATACAGGCTCTATACGGGTCTTGCAAGGGTGCTCTATGGCGTTTACAAAGGGATTCTAGAGTGGGTTTATCAGGCCTCCACAATCCATACGGTTGATGGTATAAATCCTGCCCTACCCAAAATCAGGCAGAAAGGAATATACCATTAATTCCCATAGTTTAGGGTCCTTAAGGTATTGCAGGATTTATATCCACAGTCCATACCCTAAACCCCTAAACCCTAAACCCCTAAACCCTAAACCCTAAACCCCTAAACCCTAAGTCCATACCGCGATTGGGTTTTGGACCTTGAGGAACCCTGCTCTCTGGGCACTTGGGCCCCAAGGCTGCCCCGGACCCTTGGAGTGAGATCCCAAACCCTAGCCCCCCCAAAGCCCCAAACCCTAAACCTTAAATCCTAAACCCTAAATCCCTAAACCCTAAACCCCAAACCCCAAATCCCTAAACCCTAAACCCTAGCTGAAGCCCTAAACTCCAAACCCTAACCCCCCAAAGTCCCAAATCCCTAGACCCTAAACCCCAACCCTAGGAATGATTGCTGCCATAGAGGGATTCACTTAAAGTGTTTTGGTAGCCCACCCTTCACAAAACAGAAGCACGCTACCATGATGCAGGTTGAGCTGAAGGCTTGTATGTGTTTTTCCACACGTTTTCAGCCCCATTAAGGCGCTAAAAGTCTTATGAACCCCGCTACTTGTTTAGATCCTTTCAGGTGTCTGGGATACGGCTTTTAGCATCGAAATCGGGCAACCAGGTCTGACCTGAGACACAACTTCTACTGGTCGCTCGGCTTTTCTCTTTGGGTTTCTTCTAGGGGTCCGGGGTTCGGGGTTTAGGGCTTTGCGCCGGGCTTAGATTTTCGAAGCCGTCAGCCCTAAACCCTCATCCTCAACTGAACCCGACTAAGCCATCAAAGCTCCAAGCAACCCCCTACCGATTCTGAAGGCCCATCAGACCTAATCCACCACAAACAACCCGTAATCCCCCTTCGCTATTTGCCGCTTCGGGCAAAGAGCAGGGCTTCTTCGAGCCCAAAGGGCCCGACGGTTTGATGATATAATTATAAATCCTGCATTACCTAAATTATGGGGCTTAGGGTTTAGGGTTTACATCTTCTACAGCGTAGGGGTCCCTAATACTGGTTTCGGGTTTAGGCTAGTTTAGGGTTTAGGATATAAATCCTGCATGACCTTCCGGACCCGAAGCTATGGGAAATTATGGTCTAGTCCTTTTAAAGCTACGGTAATGCAGGAGTTGTATCCTCCACCGTCGGTAGTGTTGTGGGGCATACTTTCCCAACTCCTAAGGTCCTAATGTAGGAGGCACCCTGCTGTCTACTACATAGGTAGTCAGGAACCCTTTAAGGAGCCCTAAGCCCGAAACCCTTACCCTAAGGCTCAAAACTCTTTTTTCTCTTGATACGGCTGCTGGGGCAAAATCCTACATTACCGAAATACCTTATGCCTTTTGCCTGCGAGGTTTAGGGTCGTTCTAGGCGTAGGGGTTAGGGGTTTAGGGTTTAGGGCTTTAGGGGTTTAGGGGTTTAGGGATTTAGGGTTTAGGGTTGTAGGGTTTGGGATTTAGGGTTTAGGGTTTAGGGTTTTAGGGTTTGGGATTTAGGGATTTAGGGGTTTAGGGGTTTAGGGTGTGATTTATGGTATAATGCTTACTATAAGCTTGATGCAGAGTTGTGTCCATCAGCACTACCTAGACCCTTACATGTATGGTACCTTGTTTTGGATGACTATTGTTAGGACACAAGAAACCAAGGTAACCAGAAAAAGTGCTACATTTAAGGGTCGAGGTACTTCAGCAATGATAAAGCTCGGCGAGCCACGACCGCAATCCTTCCGAACCTGAAACCTGAAACGCATGAGTCTCCTAAGACCTGACATTGAAATCTGAATATTAATATATGGGTAGTTCTCTTCATTGGGGGATCCCTTTTCGGGCCCTTTTTGATAAGAGGTGCCGTATGTTTGGGGGGACCGAAACAAGGGAAGCCACTTTAGAGAACTACCCACGTGCATGAGTGGTAGCATAGTCTAAACACCCAGCGTTTTGCATGGAGGCCTTTTGAACCGATGCGAAGTGTTGAGCGCAGTAACCCGCAAGGACGAGTGCTGATGAGGCCCACGATGCCTAAATCCTACAGCAACGACAGCAAAGCCTGTAAATCCTAAGTCTGAACTTCCCAAATTTGGGATGCTCGAAGCCTTCCACGCCGGCGAGCGAAACCCTTTTAAAACCAAAGGTTCATGACTGGCATCCTCATTTGGCGCTTCGGCGAGTGCATGAACGACGTTACTGTTGAGGTACTGCCCTTGGAGAGTGCCAGAGGTTTTAAGATGTCGTTGTTACGGGTTTAGGAGTTTAGGGGTCCTGGATGGTTCGTCGAATCCTAAACCAGGAGATCATTGGCCGTATTGTTCCTCTGGGTTTGGGCATAGACTTCCCTCACTTCAGGACAAAAGTAGGGGCGCTTGAACCATTAGTCGGTCTGCGTTGCTGTCTTAGAGAATGCAGGACTGAGGTGCGATGTTGAAGGCTCGTGGTACATGTGGGTACTTGTGAGCAGGATTATAAGTGCCTCCAAGGGTCCAAGAACCAAACTAGTTAGTAATTAGTCTAGTAGGTTTCGAGACAGTTTGAGGTGTCAAGAACCGTTCAGAACATCATCCCCAAGCTATCTCACTTGTCATCACTATTGTTCAGCTTGGACCTTCTGTGTACGGAGACCATTCTGCGGGTGAGCTTTCGTTGTAGGTCCATTTTCCCTTAAAAAAAAGCTTTGTTTGCCT
>CAJNJA010068363.1:10012-32512 GCA_905231915.1 Symbiodinium necroappetens
GCTAGCTAGATAGATAGATAGAAAGACAATATATGCGTACAGACATGGTGTTATGTAGGTATGCATGCAAGCACGAAGGTTCGTCTGTGCATGTTTGTATCTATACACGTACATCCATCCCTCCCTCCCTCCGTCCATCCATCCATCCATCCATCCTAAACCCTAAACCCTAAACCCCTGAACCCCTAAACCCCTAAACCCCTAAACCCTAAACCTTAATACAACAAATCTGTACGTTTCGTCTGCATACAGGCACATAGAAACAAGCAGAGGGGAGCGGACGCAGCAGTGGGAGGGTGAATGCCAGGGCTCGCGATGACCCTGCATGATTCCGGGTATTCCGGTTTGGCCCGAAGGCTCTGGGTTTCAATTTCAGTATTTGGATCCTGCGCATTGTGGCCCAAAAGCCTGAAGCCCGTTGTGCCTAAGGACTTCTGATCGCCTGAATGGACTCAAATTGCGGGTTTGCAGTAGCCCTGATGTCAACAAGTCGCAGGCCTCCCTTGAACCCTAAACAGCTGTTCAGCTCAGGCAGTTTGGGAACGGCTTCGACAAGAGCAATCGGCTGGAGATCAAAGCCAAGCGCGTTGGCGGGGAGTGTCCAGGCTGGCATTTTTGCCGCATCCCGCTCCCGAAAGCTGTGAACCCACAGCCCCAGGCCTCGTAAACGAACATGCGTTTTTGGGTTCCGCTGTTACATGCAGGAGTCATGTTTTTGTCTCAAGGTGACCAACTGCCTCAAGCTTTGCCGAGATCCTACTTCCGCGTTGTCTGCCGTTCTACTCTCATCGAAGGTTTCGTTCCTCCGTGGAGCAACCGAAGACCCGAAGTGCCATAGCCCATATCCGGAAAGCCCGAAGCCTTGAACCCTGCAGCTGGGTCAAAGACTTGGACACTGAACCCTACTTCCGTTCGCGCGGAATTTACATCGTGTAGGGCGCAAAGAATGTCTGTTGAAACAAAATTCAAAGCCCCACACCTCAGGAAAGTGGTGCCCAAAGGATCGACGTGGACGATGAACCCCATTCCGGGATGCAAGGCGATCTTGCTGTTCTTGGGACTCTTGAGTGCTTCAAGGGCTTGACCCCCCCCACCTGTACCCCTAAGGGCCCTAAACCCTAAGTGTGGACTAAGCCCTAAACCCTGACCAAACAAGGTCCCAGTCTTGCCCACCCAGAGCCCAAACCCCTGCAAAAAGGCCCTCAAAATCCCTGCAGCCCCCAGCTAGGAATCCCGAGAAGCCCGAAACCCTCGGTCTGGAAAGCCCAGCCCCCCAGCCCAGAGCCATCAACCTCAGTGCTGTTTGCAGGATACATGAGGCAACAGAGCACTAAGTCACCAAGCCCTTAAAAAGCCGCTTTGAGCCGAAATCCCCAAGCTCCCATAAGCTGGCTTTCAAAGGCGTCCGGCATTCTCAACTTAGTACTGTTTTAGATGTAAGCAACATTATAGTCGCCCAAAAAATTTGTCGTGCAACCGTATAAGCTCCACAAACACCTCCAGCCTCAAACCCGAAACCCTAAAACCATAAAGCCCAAGAGACCAAACAAATCCAAACCCTAACCCTGAGCCCCTGCACCTCCCCGTTCCCCCTTCCAAAAGCACCCTCAAACCGCGCCATGCTCCCTTGAAGCCAGGAGAACGGCGGCCGAGCCAAGCCAGGGTCCCGGTTTCAGGGTCTAGGCTCTAGGGTTTAGGGGTTTAGGGTTCAGGGGCTTAGGGCTTAGGGTTTAGGGTTAGGGTCTGTTTGCGTTTGTTTGGGTACAGGGTTCTTCACGGTTCTTGGTCTGGTCCGGGCTTCAGCCAGTAGTAATGGTAATGAGCCTCTCTTTGTCGGGAAAATGTAGTATGCTGTAGCTATAGTGTGTTATAGTATATTTTCGCAATATACCTATAACTAATATATATATATATATAGATAGATAGATAGATAGATAGATAGATATATAGATAGATAGATAGATAGATAGATAGATAGATATAGAGAGAATATCGTCTTCTATATACAGCCTGAAGCCCCGCTCCCCAGGCCTCAGAAGTGCTCCCTAACATCCGAAGCCCACCGCAGAACCCCAACCCCGAACCAATCACTCCAAGCCCTCAAAGCTTCACCCTCAAGCCCTAAAGGGATCTGAACCCAATTTATATTGTTATTATTATTCTTATTCTTACTATTATTACTATTGTTTTATTATTTTTGTTATAATATATATATATATCTTCTTCTTCCACAAGGCTCAAAGTCGGAACGACGTGCCTAATGCATAGCAAATCCGAGGGTGAAACAGGAGGGGAAAGAAGCCCGAGGTCCGTCCTGGCTTAGGGCGGACGCAGAGACCCAGCTTGTCAGGGGCTCAAGGTGCTCAGGCTTGGCAGCGACCCGGAGGCACGTGGGTCGTCCTAGGCTGGCTGTCCGATAGAGACAGCAAAACGTCCTGAGCAGCTGGCATGCCCATTCGCAATGAGCCCGGGTTCTCCTGAGAGGCCCTGCAAGGGGTGCACGCAAGGGTTGTGGGCCCCAGGGAGGTGGCGGGAAATCCACAAACGCTCCAAAGCAACGCATCCCAGTTTGCCATGACATAGCAAGATGTTCAACCCCGATCGAGAGTTGAGCACAGGAGTCGAGTCCCCAAGTCGAAATCCAGTCCGGGGAAGGAGTGCCACAGACCAGGACACGCGGATCGGGCGCGGGAAAGCGCAATATCGCGCGGCTAGGCATGGGCTGAAACTCATCCTGGACAGCATCATCCTCATCAGGGCCGCGGCCAACAACATGTGTGCACAAGTGCTCTGGGCATAGCACAAGCAAGACGTCATCGGCAGCGTCTCTCATGGCCCCATCCGGAAGGGCATCCCTCCACTCACGGACTGTATGGCGCAAAACCGGCAAAGGAGCGATGTGTTGCTGAATCTCATCATAAATTTGCTGATCCGAGGCAGCGGTGAGCTTTGCCTGGGCGCCGGAGAGAGGGCGACAAGTTTCTGGTTCCGCGCTTGGAAGATGCGAGGTTCCCCATCCGCGCATAACTGGCGCTTGGGGATGCCCATCGTCCTCACGTGCTGGCGCAGGAGGTTCCGCCGACTCCAAGAACTGCAGGCATTTGGGAGATGCGAGGAGGTGGCATCGCAGACGCGACTGATTGGCATACTGCGATCCACACGCACGGCATGTACGTCCTACAGCATGCTGTGTCGCAGTGTTACGGTATCCATGCACTTTTTGGGCGTGAGCTCCCCACTGCTGGCGAGTAGCAAAGGCGAAGCCACATACTAGACAGCCATGTGCCAGCCCTGCGGTGGGCGCCGTAGAGACCAGCTGCAAGGGTCTCCAAGCCACACGCACAACAGCATCGAAAACAGCATGGAGCCTATGGACTTCACGGTGCCACGCTTCTGCCCGCTTCAGCAGGCCACGCCAACGACCAGGTGAGTGAAACAAGAGCGAAGACCAATTGTCCCAGTCACTATCCATTGGGCCAAGCTCGCAGGTATCGCCAACAGCAGATAGAAACCATTCACCGGCAGCACGCAAAGCCTCCTGATACTGGGTGAACTGTCCGACAAGGGCCCACAGCTCGTCGGGTCCATGCCGGACTAGCTGGCTGAGGAAACGTAGGCGTTCCAGATGGAGGAGAGTTTGGGGCGATGGAAGTCCAGTCATATCGAGCAGCTGTGCGGTGGTGTAGTTCCATTTGCCGCTGGCCCGTAACCCAAGCAGCTGCCGATACAGGGAAACCACCCCGCCATGGAAGAGACGCCAGTCACATATGCCTAGGCTGGGCCAACTCCCAACGCCTGCCAGCAAAGTTGACAGTACGTGACTTCGAAAGAGGATAGCCCTTCGGAAAATCGGGATATCCTGGCATGCGAAAAGACGGCGTTTGCCCTCCCGGAAAGTGGCTCTGGCCAGCGACAAGCGGTGTTTTACTTCCGCCGTCAGGGAGCCGTCGCTCATGACAATGGCCCCCAGGTGTCTGTACTTGGCAACAAGGTCCAGCCACTGCATGCCACGATTCTCGCCCCAGATGGAGGTCTTGCCACGTGCATTGCCAAAGATTTCCTGTCGCGCCTGCCGGGATCCAGGGCCAACAGGCACCATGATTGCCGCAGTCTTCGTGGGACCAAAGTTCACACGGAGCGCGTGAGGAGCCAACGTGTCAAAAGTATCGGCTGCGACTGCAGAAACTGTGGCACGTAGGCGGGCCGCTTGCCGACATATGACAGGAATGCATAAGTCATCGGCATACACAACATCTGGTATCTCCTTAGAGCTCGGGGGATCTGGGAGAGGACCGGCGAAAGGGGACCTTTTGCCGTTCCAAGGCACAACTGGGATAGCCTCGCGGAGGACGCTGGAGCGACGACGCTTGAGGGCTTGTCCAAAGAGAAGGTTGAAAAGAATATCAGCCAGAGTGCCTCCTGGACGAGTCCCCCTGTATGTGGCAACCATCTGGGAATCCCCGGAGAGTATGAACCAGGTGTGCTGATGGAATTCCTTTGCCACCTCTTGAATGAGGTCAGAGGCGCCTTGCTGTGGAAGGATAGCCTCGACCTCCGTGAGATGTGCGAGCTCTTGCAAGTCTTCCTGGCTAAGGCCTAACGCCGCTGCTATTTCCTCGATCGGCTTCTCGGAAAGTCCTTTCCCAAAAAGGGTTTCACGGATGACTGCGTAATACGCCGAAGACAGATCAATGAAAATAAGCGCAGCCGACAAGCCTTTGCCGCGCGCAAAGGCGAGGATAGCCCGGGAGCACAGGCTACCGAAAGCAGCACTGCAGCCTGACCTACCTCCGATTTGCAGCGGAAGTGCTTCAGTGTGCCAATGTCGCACAAGCATGCCTCGAAGAGATCGGTGGAAGGCTTTGGCCACGGCAGATTGCACTAAGATACCGCGATGTGCCTCGCAGGAATGGGGCGACTTGTGCTGGGGTTTGCAAACATGGTGCAAAATCCCACCTTTCAATCCTGCAGCTTCTGAAGCTCGGCATACTGTTTTGAGAAGGAGCGGCCAGAAAAGAGCCGTGAGCTGAGGACTATATCGCCGGCACAACATCGGGGGTATGAAATCCGGCCCGGCTGCTTTACGGCCAGAGGTGTGCCGGAAGGCCGCCTCAAGGTCCAGCCAGGTGGGCATGTCTGAAGCTAATACCAGATCAGTGCCCTCGAATTGTCCATGACGTTCACGGCAACCAGCAAGCAAAGCAAGAGGGTCTGTCTCCGATCCGCCCTCAAGAATGCGGAAATGCTCCCGCCATGTTTCGGTAACCTCCTGTCTTGAGACACACTGTGAGCCATCTGCCTTGTACAAAGTCGGCAGGGGATCCGCACCTGCTTTACGAAACTTTTTGGGGCGCAAGACACGTTTGACCGACGAGTGCATATCTCCTGGCGCTGCATTAGCCACCTCTTGTGCAAGGTCCGCGTACATCTGGTTTCGATCGGCTCGGCAACTTCGTCGAAGAGCAAGACCATACCTTCGCAGCAGCATGCAGCCCAGTCCGATGCGAAGCTCAAGCTGCAGAAGCCATTTCCCGCAAAAAACTCCGTGAAATGCAACATCTGTGCGCCACGCAATCCAGGCACATCTGAGAAAGGTAGTCTCGTACGCCACCTTGCGGCGACGCACAGCATGCCGGAGTCCTGAAACTACTCGATGCAAGGCCTCGCTTCCCTCTGACAAATATCCAGCGCGCATTCTTCGGCGTTGAACAGGGAAGGATGCAGCGAGTCCCTGATAGAGATGCTCGACGAGCATGGCTGCGTGCTCACTCACATCCAAATCCCACGCGGGGCGCGGGGCATCGCTAATGATTTTGTTGTGGATTTGCTCAGCATTCTCCGGGCATGCTAAGGCATCGACATCGATACGCTTCGCCTTCGGTCCGGCGGGCTTTCCACAAAGAAGTAGATCAACCGAAACTACGGTCGCATAGTGATCAATGATGATATGCCCTGCTGAAATGCTGGGTTCAACATGGGCAATGCATTTACAGGAATACCAAGTTCTGGGGATGGCCACGAAATCCGAGCGATCCAGAAGACCGCTGCGTTTCTGACGCAGGGTGCCCCCATCCCCTCGCATGGAATGAGAAAAAGTGGCAGGCAGCCAGGCCTCAAGTTCAGTCAGAAGGGCGTGGAACAAGCTGCCAGATTCGTCCTCCGGGTCTGGCTGCCAGTCGCCAACAGAGGAGGAGACGATACTCCCCAATCGACAATTCGCGTCAAGCATCAGTACCCAAGTGCAACCTCCATCATAGGAATGACAGAGATGCGTCAGTCGACGCCACCATGCACGCTTGGTGTCAGAATCATGAGCCCTGTGCGGCGCGTGCGCCACAACCAGTCGAACAGGCTGCCCCTGGATCTTGCCCGCCGCAATCAAAATCGTGGGAGAAGCATGTAAGACAACAATTGAGGAAGGCAAACACGGGCTTTGCTCGTGGACCCAAAGCTCAACTCCGAAGCAGGACTTGGCGTCCGCTCCAGAAGCAAACCGTGTAAAGCGGCCGCAGTGAAGAGTGCCAGCTGGCGTTCGACACTCCTGGATGCCTGCCGTGAGGACCCCAGCCGCCTCAAGCGACTGCTTCAGCAGTGTTGGGCGACCAGTGGCCCCATGCAAACCGAGTGAAAACTCCCTGCAGCTGTTGCCGTCCTGCAAGGACAGAGCATTGAAACTGGCCACTGCCCACTGGAGTACGCTAGGCTTAGCGTCCGATGCAGGTCGGTCGTTTCCAAGCGGAAAAGCACGCAAGAAAGGGCGCATTGCGAAATCCGGCTCGTGGCTACAGACGCCGGGGCCACGGCTCCAAGACATGACCTGGTTGTGAGTCAAGGGGACCTCCGCAGGTCGCACGCGGGCTAAGCATATGTGCGGAAGCCACTGGAGCATATCCACATCCTGCTCTGAGCGGAAAGGAGTAATGCAAAGTGGAGAAAGGGCATGGCAACCCGAAGCCCCGTACTTTGCAAGCGCGTCGGCGACTTCATTTGCAAGATCACCAGAATGGCCCATGACTTGTTGGTAAGCGAGGCGGCCTACAGTGCACTGGCCTGCCGCTGCATGAAGGCCTCGCGACATGCGGCATAGTACATCACCTCGCATTTTACTGCCACCCTGCACCCCAGCGAGGGCCGAATCATTGTCGGCGCGCACCACAATCGGGCAGTTCACCCTTATCTGTATGGCCGCAAATGCGCAACACAAGAGGCCAGCGACCTCAGCAGTATACGCATCACGGCGGAGCATCATCTCTAGCTCAGGTCCGAGTAGGGGGGGAAGATCCCCATACAGACAACCGATGAACTGACCAGGTAGTCGGAGTGATGAGTCAACAAGGCTACAGACGACTCCCCATCCTACTGACGAGGTTTCGGGTGCGTAGGATCCATCCGATGTCAGGACAAGAGTCTCGCCAGGAGCAGGGGTACGACCAACACACCCTGCAGCGATCCAATCGGCACATCTCGCCGGAAAAGAGAGGCCAGGAGGGAACCCCTGCAGGAGCGCAACACTGACATCACGCAAAATTTCATTGACTCTGCCAACTTCCCCCGGCAAAAGACATTGTCTGCCATCTAGATCTATGACTGGCACAGAATCACCTACGGGCCGTTGCTCAGCTGGAATGAGCGCGTCGAGGCGCAAAGTGAGAGGGCAGTTACCCCGCAAAGAGGCTTCGGGTAGAAAATGCGCATTTTCCTGGCCAGCCCTGCGCACTGGGGGTGAGCGCGCGTCATGCTCGAAGAGGACTTCCAAGAGGGTCCAAGCGTCAAAGAAGGCTGTGGAATCAGGCCGCATTACGCTCTCTTCTAGCAGCGTGACCAGTTCCCTATCCTCAAAAGCAATCGAGGTGGAGAAAGCATATGGGGGAAGACGTTCTAACTGTTCGTGCATTGCACTCGTCCATGCACCAGCACGACATGGTGTGGGAATCGGGCGGATGCGCGCATGGTGATTCGCAGGCTCGCATTCGTTCGCCCCATCCCGAGTGATTGGCGGCGTAACGCCGTGCTGCAGTTGCATAGCAGGTACGACAGCAAGTCGGGCAGCAATGCAGACCCACATTAGCCGGCCGATCCCAGGAGCAGCACGCATAGGTGGCCGCCTGGCACTCGGGGCATCTGCAGTGGCCGTTGATGTCACACTAGGGGCAGCTAACAGGGTAGGAGGCTCGGGAAGAGGGTCTGGAGTCCCTACTCGAAGGGAGTGGGCCTCAGAACTCGTTGAAGGGGCCTCCAAGGTCGGCCTGAGGAGCAACTGGATAACCAAGCCATCTCTGGCCAAAACACCGAGCTCTGCCGGAAGTTCAGGGCTAGTGTATAGGCTCCATCCCGAAGGAACAAGAGCAGAGGCATACTGAAGAACATCCTCGTAGGAGACACTGCTGCCATGAGGGAAACGGCACACCCGCCAGCCAGACAGGAGTCGACGACAATCAAGTATCACTCTGCAATCCCGGTGTGGAGCACGACCACGGTCGGCAGCCACAACAGTCTGACAAAGAGCCCCAAACATAGCAGCATCAGTAATCCGGGGTTGCGCAGGGGAGAGCACCAGTTCCCCAACAGGCAAACGCACAAGAACTGCAATGTCGCTCTTATACATCGTGCTGCGGTGGGGCAGCAGATGGAACAAGAGGCTGTGGCAATCGCGGACCACACAGTATCTGCCATCATTATCATAATCCGGAAGAGCCGGAGGTCTATGCCAAGTGAGGTGAGACTGCAGCATGCCGTCCAGCGAGTAAATCGAGGACGAAAACTGTCCGTGAGGCAGAATGGAAATGCAAATTCCAGTGTAGACCAGGTGCTCCTCGCCATCAACGAGGGGTGCATCGTGTCCCGGGATCCAAACCCATGCATCCGAAGCTGGCGATAGACCTGCAGCAATCAGGATGTCTTCTCGATCAACGTATTGACCTACAATGACCGAGAAAATCCTATCATTGTAGTGGAGAAGGTCGCAGCAGACGCACACCATCTCTGAAGCCCAGCTGGGAAGGGCGATCAATGCGCCCCAAAGACTGTCCGGCTGCGGCCAGACAGGGGTGAGTACGGGGAAGGCCTCCCGACGATGTGTTCACCTTTGGCCCTGGATGTCGACGCAGATAGCAGTAAAGCTCGTTGGCACTTCAATGTCGACAGTGATGCGTTCGTGCTCGAACCCGGGTGTCAGGATTGCAATCGCAATCGCAAGAGGTATAGGCATATCTGAAATGCTATCCTCGCTATCTTCCTCGGTTGGAGGTAGATTGACGATATGCGAATAATTCGGGAGGTATGGCCAGGCTTCATCTAGGCGTCTTGCGACGGTGCGGACACGCTCCAGCGCGGCAGCAGCTGCGAGGGTGTAGGCGACGGGCTCAATGAGCAGTCGGATTACAATGGCAAATGATGCCAGATGACATCTCTCTGGTGGGAAGCGGGTTGCAATGTCTGTGGATGCACCCGCAACCGGAACAGTAATACAAGCAGCATACAGGAGGAAAGGGGTGAGCCCTTGCCTGCCTTGAGCAAAGGCGGCAAGCTTAAAGACAAGGGCCCACATTTCAACAAGACTGCATGCCAGAATGCATGGGCACTGGAGATAAAGCTCCAGAGAATCACTGACACTTGGCTGAATACAGGAAAGGGCAGCAACTGGGCACTTCCCGGACACTTCATAGCTTCCGACCGGTGCTGTGGGTGCAGTGCCGCCTGTATCCGCAGGTGAAGAGGTGTTCCCCTCCGAGAAGGGCTGTCTGGTGTGACCTGGTGAGGGCGGCTGAGAGGCTGCATCAGGGTTCGCATCGGAAGCGCTGTCGTGTCGCCGACCGGGCCCATCCAGACCGGGGTCCGGTACATTCGTTTGGAGCATTTCGGCAACCAGAACATCACCGGTAACAACACGACGGCCTTGCGGGAGATCCTCTCCCCCTCCTCGTATCCGGACAGAATATCCGTGTGAGCAGTGACCTTGTAGACTTTCCAAGAGCACTTGGACATTCGCTGTGCCCTCAGGAGCGATGGCCCATGCAAGACCCAGTTGCAGGGGGCGCCTGTCCACAAAGAAGATGACATCCAGTGCAGACGGCGGGCGGAAAGGTTCGCGCGGGTCATCGACTGCAAGAACCGCACAGTATGGCCAGCCCAAATGGGCATAGTCCCGAATAGGTGGGTGCGCAGGGGTGATCGTGAGGTCACTGGAGACTGCGTCCAAAAAGTCCGCAATAGCTTGTCGCAAATGATAGTGGTAACTGACTGGCAGCCAGAAGTGCTTTCGGACAGCTTGGACACAGTAGACTTCCTGACATGAAGTCAGAGGCTGATAGGGCTCAAGCCATCCCTCAGGGTCATTGAGCCTATCTTCAAGGGTCGTGAGAACTGCCAGGTCAGTTTCCACGGGGCAGACGCACAACAGCTCTCCGTCGGTCATATGTGCAGTTTGGCCGTCCGGAAGCGGCCAGGGCAAGTCACGATGGTACACTTGCAGAAACGCCCGTCCTCCCAACTGAGCAATTTCGAGGATGACTGTTCTGTGCAGCCGGGGCGGCACGTCAACTGCAAACAGACGGCCGTCCACTACACGGGTGTCGAAACAGACGGTCACCGTGACCGTAGGCCAGTGGGGCCTAGCAATGAAATATCCGCGATCCATATCTGGCTGTGGACACACGGGAATGACGGTCGGGAAGTGGAACCACTTCTCTTCAGGTCTGTCGGCAGAGAGAAGCGCCAAAGCCAGGAGAGTCGTCGATGGGAACTGGACTCGAATGGTATAAAGCTCGGGCTTATAGTCCGGGACTAAAACCACAAAAGTAACCGGGACCTGGCCGGGTCTATGCTCCATGTGGCCTTCCAGGTTCCTGTCAGAGGCCCCATCATCTTCTAGTCGCACCTCATCACTGTGGACAGTAGAGTGGGTGATAGGTGCAGACACCCCAGCTGAAGACAAACTGTGAGAGACGTGTGAACTCATCGACAGCCTTGCATCATCATCACCAGCCTCGTTGGAGGCCGAGGGGGCAGCAGAAGGAGGGAGGGGGCGGTCTGCATCAGGTGCACCAGCCGCCAGAGGTTGCGGTTGGACAGCCGAACAAATCAGCATCGTTGCAGGAAGAAAACCACAACACAGGGACCGCAAAGTGGCCAGGCAGCTCGCAACCCCAACATGAAGAAAACAGGTGACCCCTGCTTTCGTAAGAGCTCGGGGTGGCAGGACCATGTGGTGCTGGCAACCATCACGGGGGGATCTGCTGCGATCCTGTCTCGGAGCCGAATGATGCCGGGAATTTTCACCAGTGTGAGACGGTGGGGCAGCTGAAGTGGAAGACATCGTGGATTCTGAACTTTCTTCCGGATCTTCCTCCGCGTCTTCGTCCGCCTCTGCGGGCCTCTGATCCCCTCCAGTAGGTGTATCAGAGGGTGTCAACGGCACATATTCTACCGTCAAAACACAACCCGAAAAACAACGCAGGCTTCCCTCAGAAATTTCCGCACCGATGATTTGTGGTTGCCAGCCCTGGGGTGCAAAGGTTTCGAAAAGGTCCGTAAGGGCACTGTGCAGAACCTCCTCACTATCAGACACCCACAGTTGCCAGCCCATTAACAGGGGGCGGCAGTCAAGCAGCACCAAGCACGGGCTGTTCTGTGGTTGCACTGTGCTTGCATTTGCTGCTTCCAGTGCACAAAGCTGGGCACATGGGTAGCCACAGTGGAGAATGTCAGCGGGCTGCTGTGCCCCCATCACGAAATGAACTACGCTGTTCTCGAAGTGATATGCCTGTATGACATCCTGCCTGACATTGTGTGAAGTCCCCTGCATCGCAACAAAGCCATACGCGTGTTCCTGCACCACACAAACACGTTCTGCAGCAGGCGTGCTGGGAAGCAAAGGTGCAGCGGCCCAGCGGGCAGGCGAATCCAGCATGGCACGCCGATAATCGCAGAAGACCCATACATCCCTTCGTGACCCACCTGCAGGGAGGTAGTCGGGAGGGGGCTGCTTAGCCACTGCGGTGATGCGGTCACATGGTACGCCATGAACATCAAGATTGCCAAAGGAAAATGAATGGCACAGCGTAAATTCATGCTCCTCAGCATCAACGATTACACCAACAGCCTGCTTTATGGTTTTGCGAGTATGGTACTGCTGCTCAAGGATAAATCGTTGACGATCGTATATCACACACAGGCCTGGTGTACATAGGTGACGCGGAACCTGGTGGAGCCTGGACCATGGCTCCTCAGTGGTGAAAAGCTCATGCACATAATGGTTGTGTGGCTCCCACTCGGAATGCGAAAGGACCGTGATCACAGTTCCGTGTGTCATCGAAACAGTCTCGCCACACACAAATCGTCCAGGCGCAGAGCCGAAGAAAAACCTGTAGTTGTCAACATGATGGCGAGTCAAGGGACAAATGAAACGTAGCAAGTCCGTGTCCTTAAGCTCGCTTGCCACGATCGAGGCAAAGCATTCGCCTCCGACGCGTGATAAGTCGAAAACGACAGCCACGCCTGGGGAGGTCGTCGAGTCGAGGGTGCTTGGATATGCAATGTACTGCGCGCTACCTTTGTGCAGTTGGGGCGACAGAGGAACAGTCCTGTCAAGGCTGCCCCCAAAGGCATCTGGCAGAATTCGACGGACTGCATCTTCAAGCTCCAGTGTCGCGCCGTCAGCAGACAAGTGAACGGCCCAAATTTCCGTCTGGTAGTATGGTGCAAAAATGGAAACACCTACTGAGCGGCCGTTAGGCCCATGGCCCTGCATCGGCGAAGGGTATATCAGACGAGTCGCGACACTTCCATCCAAAGCTGGTTGGGGAAAACGAGGCTGGGACAAGGGAGTAGGCCAAAATTCGTTGATCCTTGCCGCCAGGAACGGGCCGCCCGGCACAGCGAAGCCAACCGAGGAGGTTGCAAAGGGGGAGCCGAGGGCTCGAGGGTCGGCCTCGTGTGTATGATCTGCAAAGGGCTCTGGTAATCCTGAGACAAAGGCCTGTACCTCGGCAACAGCTTGTAAAACATCTGGTGGAACAGCCCAGACCTGATAGGGCAGGGAAAACAAGAAAATGCCTCGAAGGAAAGATCCCAGCCTGCCAGACCCCCAGCGATGGCTATCTTCTTGCCGCCCATGCCTTTGGCTCTTCCAGCGCCCTTTGCGGTCCTGCCAGGGTGACCAGTCAAGGGCCGGTTTGTCGAGCTTGGGCGTCGCACACGAAAGGGCAGCAACAAGCCTGTGTGGTATCGGCCTAAAGAGACCTTGCATGAGCCTTCCAAATGGCGAGCACCGTCCGGGCATGCGTAACACAAGCAAACGGAAGATTGCAAGCCACATCAACGTGCACAAAGTGAGGAAGAAAGGCACTGTGCAACCCATCCAAGCAAGGATTGTGCGCAAGCCAGACTGCAGCATCGCAATGGAAGGACTAGTATCATGGCCCGAAAGTGGAACACTCCATACCGCAGACCCTAAGGGAGTCACTTCGGCAACGGTGAGTGAAGTTTCTCCTCCAGCGGCCCATGCCCCCGAGCCACCGATGCATGTGTTTGGCGCGCGCATGAGTGCATTGGCCCGCGACCAATAGGGCACGTGAACCTGTGTGGCTCATGCCCGAGTGTCCGAACAAACCAAATGCAACCCCAAAAATGCCGCTATTTGAAACCGCGGACTTACAGCTATCAGCATGACCGAAAGCCGGGATAGCGGCCTTATCAAAACCAAAAGGACCATCCCATGCCCATGCCCCTGCGCCACCGATGCATGTGTTAGGCGCACGGAAAGGGTCCTTGGCAAAGGCCGGAAGCCTCAATCCCCAAATGTAGGGGCATCCGGAAAAGATGACAAATCCAACATGTGGATGAGGGGTGCAACTCTGGCGATCCCAACCAGAGTAGCAAAGCAAGCAAATGGACAGCGACAGAGAGCGACAAATCCACAGGGAAGGGTGCATGCTCGGCAGTATGAAGGAGGCCGCATCGCACTGTACAAGGACATGCCAGTGTGGACTGGGACCCTTCTGTACAAGGCAGGAAGAACCAAGGTGAGAACGAAGAAGTCGCAGATATATCGTCGCAACAACTTCGCCTGAGAAGTGTGAACCGACCGGGGGCTCGGTAGTAAGGGGAAAGAAAATCCCCCCCACACCAGGCCCGACCAGCCCACACCTCAGTCGAAGTGGCAACAACGACGCCCCGGACTTCTTCCTATGCGTCACTCCAATCTGCCAAACCCTGGGGAAGCTGCTGCTAGCTCCTCGGCATCGGTGTCGATGTCTAGCCTGTGGACCTCGGGCGGCTGCGGCGGAACAACCGCTGCCGCAGCAGGCATACCCGCCAAGTCTGAGCTCCTTGATCCTCCAGGGCCTCCGAAAGGGGCGAGAGCAGAGCGATGCGCTCTCCTCTTCTCTGAGAGCTTTTCGGCAAGGAATGTCTGGCCTGGATCCGTTCCACTGTTCTCGACTGGAAGCCAGGCAGGAGCCTCTGGCCCGGTAGGAGCTGGTACCGGGAGATTCTGCCCGAAGTTGGGAGTAACCGAAAGGAGGTAGGGATCCTGCATAGCCTGGGGCGAAGTAGCAACTGCTGTAGCAGATGTCTCTGGCATCCTTCCAGTCGGAGTCATTGGGGATGCACCTGTAGTTCGCCTTGGCGTCCTCACTGCCTCCAAGCCGAGAGGCGGATGCGAAGAACTTTGCAGAATACGTGCGAGCTCCATGCCGATATCTACATCCTCCACATCCATAGCGTCGTCTTCGCCTTGCAGGAACTCTGCTGACCCCATAGCTGCAAAGCGGGGAGCAGCTCGTCGGACTCCCGCATAAGCTTCCTCCTGCTGGGCAGCTGCTTCCTGGATATCCTCCTCCAATTCTGCCTTGGACGAAAGAAAACGACGTTTCTCCTTCTCGTATGAGAGCTGCATTTGCCTGACATAGGCCTTCCAGCTCTTTTCCTTGCGCAGCAACTCTTCCCGGAGCCGACTCGTACGGTTCTCGGCTTTCCGAGCAATGTTGACCGCCTGCTGGACCTCCCTGACAAGACCACCCTTGTGCGGCTGAGCAGAACTGGGTGCTGTCGTAGAGCTGATCTCCGTGATGCCAGCTTCGTGGTCCCAAGCTTGCTCGTAGCGAGGAAACACTGGCCTCTCCTCTCTCCATGGCTTCCCCTTGGGCTTCGGGGATCTGTAAGCATCGACTCCAGACCAGTAGGCCCAGTATTGGGAGTCGTCGCGCTTCCATGGCTGATTCTGGTTCCTCCCCATACGGTGTAAAACACGCTTACGAAAATGTGGAGCCGTAGCGTGATGAGCAGCCAACGCAAGAAGCCTGGCTTTACTGGGCTGGGTCCCAGCTCTGAGAGCAGCTCGAGTATTCGAATGCCGCTGTCTCGCTCTACGATGCCACGTAGGCGAAGGTTGAAGGCGGGGAATGGCTCAATGAAAAATGCACGATGTGCCTAGGGGCTACCAGTCTTCCAGCCGCTGTTGGCTGGCAATCTGAGCCCTGTATATATATATATAGATATATAGAGAGAACCCTCTAGTACTGCTTTTTTTAAGGGGAAGCCTATTCCAGAACCCAAGCCTTATAGTAAACTCCAAAAAGTTGGAAGCCGGATAGAGGACAATTGGTGCCGGGATTCCGTATTACATTACTTCTTTATGGGTTTCCAACTTTGGGGAATCGACTGTAAACCCTAAACCCTACACTTTAAAAGAACAAACTTAACTTCTAGATCAAGCATGGGGTTTCGGCAGCTTTCATTTTTTCTTGGGGCACAGCACAAGCCCAGGCAAAGACCCGATCCATGGAGGAATAGGGTTTAGGGTTCAGGGATTTTGGGGTTTAGGGTTTAGGGCAGGTTCCCCGAACCTCAAATCCCAAACCATTTACGTCGTACTTCACAGTAAACCCCAAACCCCAAACCCTAAACCCTAAACCCTAAACCCTAAACCCTAAACCCCTAAACCCCTAAACCCTAAACCCTAAACCCCTAAACCCTAAATCCCAAGGTCCACGTGCCTTGGACCCACCTTTGAACCTGCGCCCGGGAGCGACAAGACGTATCGTTACGGAGGCAGCCGGCGGTTTAGGGTTTAGGGGTTTAGGGTTTAGGGTTTTATTTGTCAGTTCAGTGATATGTTCCTCGTTGTAAAGTTTGTTAGCTACTACTACTAACATGAACACAGGGATAGTGATCTAATGGGAATACTTCGCTATGTTATTGCTTATTGCGATTCTGTTTCATGGTTTTTCATGGCTTTGTTATCAGCCTTGTCCTGCTCCTTCTCAGTATCATCATCATCATCATCGTTTTCTTGCCATAGTTGTCATATCTTCCCATGGTGAAGTGGCATTAATGTTGGTTATGGGTTTGGAGGTTTGTTCTTCCTTCTGTTCTCCATGCTGCTTCCTGGCTGCGTTGAACCCTAAACCCCAAGCCCCTACACCCATAAACCCTAAACCCCTAAACCCTAAACCCCTACACCCCTAAACCCTAAACCTCTACACCCCTAAGCCCGAAAGCTGAACGCCTCCGGGGTGTTGAGCTCAACCTCTTTGGGTGTGGAGGGGTTTAAAGGGCTTGGGATTTAGCGCTTCGGGTTTAGGGTTCAGGAATCTAGGTTTGACGACTCTGTCGTAGGTGCAAGAGCCGCCGAATCCCTCCATTCCTCAACCCTAAGCCAGAAACTCAGAGATCCCAATACCCCTTAATTAAGGAATAGACCTTAAATCATAACAATAGGGCCCCGATAATTTAAGGGATATTCCTTAACTAAGGGGTATTGGGTTCTCTGGGAACCCTGCACCCTCAAGCGTAAACTCAAGCCGTCTGCCTGGCAGGAGGATCAGCTCCGGGGTGGCTCGTCAGGAAAACCTAAGCCCTATAAGCCCTATAAGCCCTAAACCCTAGAAACCCTAAACCCTAACCCCTAAACCCTATAAACCCTAAACCCTATAAACCCTAAATCCTAAACCCTATTAACCCTATAAGCCCTATAAGCCCTAAATCCTAAAGGCTTTGAGTGCTGTTTGATATGTTTTCCAGGATTTGGCGGGATTTCAGAGGCTGAGGCTTTGGCTTTGGATTTCTGATGTTGGCATTGTAATAAGAACCATAGTAACAGTAATCATGGTGATTGTTACATTATGTGTCACTATTGTTGTGACTATTATCATTTACTATTGTTATTATCATTGCTATTATTATGAAGACCGAGCCCAAAGCCATGAGCTCCCCAATTCCTTCAATTCTCAGCCCAGAATCTGCGAACGTGAACCTGGAACCCTCACTCCCGGAACCCATCGAACCCTAACCGTCCCCGTCTTTGTACTCATATAGCCTCATAGAACCTTCATGGAACCCTGAGAAAGCCAGTCTCAGGATCTACGGCTATGGCGGGGGACGTTGCATGGGTAACCTGTCCAAGAAGCCACAGGCGGGACGCCGTAAGATCGTAAGGGCCCTGTGAATTCGAGCAGGGTTTCGGGGTATATACAATGTCGCATAAATCTAGCAGGGACTACAAGGGGGGATTGAGTGGTGGAGTAGAGGCATTTTCTCCGGGCTGGTTATTTTTGCGGTGAGACTACTACTACTACGACGACGACGACGACTACTACTAGTGCTGCGCATGCTGCTACTTACTGCTACCTCTACTTGAAATGAGCTCGCACCTCGAAAGCCGGACTTGCCCGCAAGATCACTGAGCATCTAAGGCCCAAGGCCTGAACCAAACCATGAACCTCAATCCCTAAACAAGGCCAGTGAAAACCCCAGACTCCAAACCCTGTTTGTTTCTTCCATCCGAACATCGATTTGTTTCAATACTGGAACGAGGGTGAGAATGGACATCTGCAATGTCTAGAGTCTATAATCATGCTAGTGCATACACTTTTCTGAGATGTTTCTTGTTTTGCACAAGACTGGCCTGGTAAAGTTTTAGGGCTACTGGAAGGTGGAGGAAGGTGGAAGGGCAGTACAAGTTTATCCATGTGTATGATTGCACGTCTCCGTGCTATGTGAGGCTGATTTTGGGGCTTGGAACATCATCCATGTCCCAAACATTTGGATATGGATGATCCTTAAAGTCATGGACCTGAGGGTACAAATCGAAAGGGCCGCTAGCACGAATAGTAGTTGAACATGATCGATGAAAAGAGCTTCGCTTGGAAGGGATGGACACGCCACATAGAACTCGAAGGAGTCCCCCCAAAACAGGGCTTCGAGGTGTATCCGTGTTCAAAGACTCCTGGACTCATTTCAAGCGCGGTTTTCCATAGGATGACAAGTTTCTTCTGCATCGTTTTTGCTTCTATCTTGCAGGAGAAGAAAGAGCGTAACTCCAATTCCATGAATAGCATGCAAGGATTTTACTGCAGCAGAAAATTCCATCGGCTATTTCTGCCTCTTCCGTTTCATAAATTTCAGATCGGGAACATTCTGAGAGAACACTATGTATACAAACACTTTAAATGGAATTACATACATCCATAAGAAAGGCATGGTTCTGGAGTACATCATCATCTCTTCGCCCCTCATGTTTGATAAGTTGAACGAATCAAGCTTCCCCTACGAAATAAAGCATGTGAAAAACATTAGATGCCTTCATATCTGAGGCTTCTTTCAAAGAGGTATATAATTGTGGTAAGCAAAAACTCCAGACATAGGGAGTGCTGCACGAGAAGCCCCCAGACCGACGCCTGTACCAAGTTCATGTCAATACGCACATGAAGCCTAAAGTTCCGAAAGCTACAGTACGTGGGTCACACGCTTTTTTACATTGATATGGATATCCAATGAACCAGTTCATCAGGCATGTTTTTTTGACTACTCTTCTTCCTTTTTTCTTTTCTGCATGACTTTGTAGTTTCTTAACCAAGCTAACTATCTATGTTAATATGTGCAGGGGAGGGACGTGAACATCCATCTCAGTGCAAATATCTTGCACACAGTCCAAAGTTGCATTTGTGCTTTCTTAGTCGTACCTGTCGTGATATGTCGCGGGCTGAACCAGTGCATAAGCTAGACATAACCTCCCCCATATATAAGTCTGAAGCCTGCTCATGCATGTTTTTGCTTGATGCTGAGCATAATTCAACAAGTAGATCTAGGAAGAAGAGTTGCGAAACGCGCTGATGCTGAGATGAGTTCAACCCGAAGACCTACGCCAACAGAACTCTAAACCCCAAGCCCTAAACCCCAAACCCAAAAACCCTAAACCCTAAACCCTCAGCCGACAGAACTCTGGCACCTTCATCTCCTAACAGCTACCTTCCAGGCTTTTTGCGATCCGCAGGCGAGGGGGAGTGGCTTCTTTAGGGTTTTCTTGCTATGATATACTAGAATGCATTCGGGCATACTATGATATACTGCAGCATGCTATAAGATACGGTCGGATTCGAGAATGTGCAGGCTTTGGGGTGTCAAGTTTCGGGGTTTTGGGTTATGGAGGTTAGCAGTGTCTAGGGATTGGATGTGGAAGCGTCGCAGAGCGTTCGGTCCTAAATGGGCCGGGGCTTTTGTAGCACACGGGGTGATGCATACGGTGAAGTTCGTAGTAGTGATGACAAAGACACCAAGAACCCTAATCCCTAAGCCCTAAACCCGAAACCATACACCCGGTAAAACAAAAACGCACCCTAAAGGCTGTTGAACATACCCCGGCGTCTTGAGCGGAATCCCGAAGGCGAAGACTCGACAGAAGCATCCGATTCAGTAGCGTTGCTTGTATGTATAAATATAGATATAGATATAAATATAAAAGTTAACGCACACACACACACATATATATATATATATGAATATGTATGTAAATATAAATAAATAAAAAAGTATAAACCAACATAAGCAAATAAAAAATTAATACACACAAAAATGATAAATATAAATAAATAGATACATAAATATAAATAAATAAATATATATATATATATGAATAAATCTAAAAATACAAATATATATATATGTATATATATATGTATATATATATGTATATATATATATATATCTGTGTGTGTATGTGTATGCATATGCACGCACATGCCTAGTGTTTAGGGTGAGGGTTTGGGAGGCGGCTGCGATCCGGGGAGATGAAAAGGCAGCAGGCCCGCTAAACCCGTGAAAGGCACTTGCAAGTAGCCCGAAGCCCCGAAGCCCAACCGCAAAGTCGCAAGAATCCGAGGTCATGCTGGTGGAGAGTGTCCCAAACACGTCCATTTTGTATTATAGTCGTAGTATATTCTAGATAAAAGCACATCGTGGTACTTTATGGTATGTTGTAGCTTTCCTAGTAAGCTTTTTGGATCCTGCTTGTACTTTTGGGGTTTAGATTCGGCCTCGCGCCAACTGACGTTGGAAAGCCACAGTAAGCACGAATGGTTCGATTGAGACCAAGGCAAGCAAATTCCCGACGAGCGAAACCCTAAACCCTAAACCCTAAACCATAAACTCCAAACCCCTAAACCCGAAACCCCAGTGCAGGAGTACTACGACGTTGCGTTCGACTTCGGAATCGTCGACCTGGTGAAGATTCCAGATGACCTGCCAGAAGGCTGCCTGGCTTTTTCAGGTTTGGCTCTCGGGTTCGTTAGTGTCGATTCGGGTTTATACCGATTCGGCTTTAGTGCACCGAATATCCGAAGATCCGGGGCACGCTGCGGGAAGGAGGTTCCGGGCGTTCAGAGCTCTGAAAAGCACAGCTTCCAGATGGACCACCGGAATGAAAGCAGAAGAACAAGTGCTGAAGCTGGATCGTAATAAGCCTAGCAGGGTTTATTTTCCCATCTTCCCGCAAAAGAACAACAGCCACGCCCCCGGTTTCTATGCCGGGATCTCGGCAAGGGCGATTTGCCGGAGCCCTCTGCACCCGCCCGCCCGCCCGCCCGCCCCACCGCCCGGCACCTCAACGCAGAACAGGGAGAATCCAGCTGAACGCCCCGTGATTATTATTGTAGTTGTTATTGTTGTCATTATTATTGTCTGATGTGTGTATATGTAAATATACATATAAATATAAATGTGAATAAATAAATATAGATATACAAAATAAATAGATAATATATATATATATATATTTACACATACATATACATATATATATATATATGTATGCATATATATATATATATGTATCTAATCATTTAGCCCTGACCCCAAGTCTCGAACCGTGGGGTTCGGGGTTCTTTGGTTTTCGGGCGTCGGGGACTTAGGGTGCAGGGTTGATCGCCCGGCTCCTAAGCCCTACCGTATTCTAGCCCAAAAGTCTTAGGGGTTTAGGGTTTGGGGTTTTGGGTTAAAGCCAAGCCAACCCTTCCTCAACCGTAGCCTTCGACCTATAATCGAAAAGTTCTATGCCAAGAATCGCTGAAGCAAGAGCCAGCAACTCCTAAACCCCAAAAACCCTGATTATGATTATGATTCTGATTATTGCTTTTACTGATTTATTGCTGTTATGGTTATTGAATCCTAAACCTACAAAACCCGAAAGCACGCGTTTCTGAAGCAAGCGCCCAGGCCACTACATTCTGGGATTTCGCTGGGCCGCTCGTCCCGAGAAGTCTGGCTTTGTGCGGCTCTGCTAGGGTGCCGGTGTTGGTTCGAGTGTCTTGATAATTAGTCATTAGCTATAGGGCATAATAATTACCAATACTATGTGAGGGCCCTATATTGCTGTATGATAGTCATTGTAGGGGCTTAGAGTATATATGCCCCAAAACCCAAGGCTCCTATATGATTGTGATGGTGATCGGGCTGGCGACGAGGAAGAAGACGAATAGGATGGAGATGATGATGATGATGATGATGATGCTGATGGTGTTGTTGGTAAGAAGTAAGAGGTCGTCGTGATCGTCGCAGTAGCGGCAGCAGTGGCAGCAGGTTGCCGAGATCACCGTGACAGCATGCGATGCTTGCAAGTCGTGCAACAACAGCGACACCCATGTTCCGATACCCCATGCCAACCGTAGTGTGGAACAGAGGTGATGGTAGCTGTAAGCAGCAGTACAGTACCGTGGAATCTGTGTGAAGCGCAGCGCTCGACTGAAGACAGCTCTGTGCTGCAGCCCACCACAGTTGAACCCTTCCTTGTGTTGAAACTCCCGCCGCGTCATGCGTGCAAGCTTTCTTGTCAAACCCAGAGAGCAACTTCCAGACGTCAAGTCCTAAAGCTTTCGTGCCCAACCTAAGCCCAGGAATTTCGCCCGAATCTCGAGACTCTTCCGGAAGCTCCGGGGTGTAGGATTCCGGGTTTCTGGGAGTTTAGGGGCCCTTTGTCCGCAAACCCTTAAGCCACAAAGCAGTCGCAAGCCCATTTTACCGCTCAACCGTCTGCCAAGGATTGCGAGATGACGAAGCAGATCTGGAGCAGCTGCGCCGACGTCATCATCAAGAAGGTGGGCTTCAGGTAATGCACGGTGCGGAATAACTGGTCATACTGTTTGCTTCTGGTCCCTCTCCAAGTATCCTGCCCAAAACCCTAATTTCTTGCAGGCCGTGCTGTTTTTCAAGGTTTCTATAAGGTTTGGT
>CAJNJA010068363.1:35012-49978 GCA_905231915.1 Symbiodinium necroappetens
AAGGCTCCATAGAACGCGATCGCGCCACCATGTTACATATTCCAAATATTTAAGACCCCTATAGTGTGCCACCGGTTAGACTGCCAGAGGCACTCCAGTGCCTAGGCGGAGTGGAGGAGGACCGGTTGAAGGATTTCATGTTGAAGGGTTTAGGTTCTGGGGTTTGCAGGGCCTTGGGGGCTTCTGAGGGTTCTCGTGGTTTACCCTTTCGGAGGGGTTCCTTTTAGGCTTCGGGCAAGAGGAAAGGAACACGAAACCCGAGAACCCTGTGAAGTTTGAAGGCCCCAGACTTCAAGCATAGTGTGAGCTTGCAAAGCCCAAGGACCTCGGAGGGGCCACTAGAAGGCTTAAAAATACGCCTCGGATTTAAGTTTGCGGCCCCAGATCCCAACAGAGCTCCAGTCTGAACCCTAAGGCTTTAATCCCAACTTCTTGGAAGTAAACCCCTAAACCCTAAACTCTCGCCCCGAAGACTCCTAAGCTTGTGACTTCGGATGCGCGGAGGACTACACAGCCGACCAGGAGCTCGAGCCGGCGTGGTCGCCAGGCCACGAGAGTCCAGGAAGGGAGTTGAGGGGTTCCAGGATTTAGGAGTTACAGCCCTTCAAAGGGAACCCCCATAGTATCCTTTAAAGGGCCCCTTTTGGTCTTTTCAAAGGCCCTATGACACCCTTAAGCCCCTTTGAAGGGGAACCCCCTGCCATAGTATCCATTAAAGGGCCCCTTTTATGGTCTTGTCTAAGGCCCTATGAAGAGGTGCGGAGTTTGAGACTCAGAAGAGGAGGCATTCAGCCACGTGTGGCCGCCGAAAAGTTGTGTGTGGACCTTCAACCGTGGGCTTTACTTAGGGCTTGAGGTTTAACTAAGTGTCTGCAGTTCGATCCTGAGCCCCAGACCCCAGATCCCGGCTTGCCGCAGGCTGCGAGAAGTGCTGGGACGATCCCAAGGGCTCCTCAGTCGCACTCTGGTCGGCTTTGAGCAGGCCAACCCAGCCATTGCAAGCTTCATGAGAGCAGGGAAGGTGCTTAAGTTCAATCTCTTGTTGCAAGAGGATGAGAAGAGTGTCGGTGGCCCTCTATAAAAGTCGTGGCCCTGGTCAGCACTTCTCACTCCTCCGCGTTTCTTTCCCAGAAGGCTTCTGATTCAGGTCTAGAAGAATGTGTGTCGAATGTTGGAGTTCAAGCTCTCCGGCCAACGGCTTCCCGTTTCGAGCTGAATGCCATTGGAGCCCCTGCTCCTCGTCCTCCTCCTCCTCCTCCTCCTCTCCTCCTTGTTTTGATCATCCTGCTCGTCGGCGTCATTCTCAATGCCATGCCACCAGCACTCCCACTGCCACTGCCATCGCTGCAACGCGACGACCACCAACACCAATGAGAGCATGATTCCATGTCAATGTAATGATGTAACCACGAAGGAGACTACACAACAGCTGGGAATCTCAGCGTCATCCCCCCGGACTTCCCTAAGGGGCTTCACCCCGAGTAGCTCCCATGCTGCAGAGTGGCACCCGAGGCTGCGAGGCCCATGTTCGTGGCGTCGACCGAGGGCTCACAAAGCTACTTGCCTTCGATGCCCCCTACACCCTAAACCCTAAAACCCTAAACCCCAAACCCTAAACCCTAAACCCTAAAACCCTAAACTCCTAAACCCTAAACCCTGAGTTTCGAAGCTCCCAGGTTCCCAAGACCCTAAGTCCAAAACCTGGACCCTCAAGTGTCAAGGCCGTCGCATTCGGGGTGGCTCCATGGTCGAGGCTCAGGAAACCAGGCCTAGCAGTGGTTTGGGGGACGGGGAGGGGGAGCAAAACAACAAATCCCAAACACTGAACCCACAACCCCAAACCTCTTAACCCCGAGCCTCCAAGGGAACACAGGAACCCTCTCAGGGTTTAGGGTTTAGGGTGTAGGGGTTTTGACCGTAACCCATGGTTTGTTTAGGATTTAGCAGAGGTTTTCATAGGGTGTTGTAAGAGTTCGGTAGGGTTTCCGTAGGGTTTCATGAGGTTCTTTTGGGGTTTCACGGATGAATGAACTCGAAGCAGCATCTGTTTGCCAAGGTCGGACTGGACAAAGGATCTGATGTTCTACGGTGTCATCACCCTGGCCATCATCGCCGGCGGGCTTAGCCTGCTGCTCTTGGTGAATGTGCCTCAGCTGACAGGGCCTCTCTGGGAGAGTCTGTCGTCGTAGAAGCGCTTTGGGACATTGTTTTTTGAGGTTTTTTGGCGCTGCACGCGGCTTCAAGGTTCGGAGTTCGAGGTTTGCAGGGTTCGGGGTATGGGGTTTAAGGCTCGGGGAGTGGCTCCCAAGCCCGACACCAAAAACAGCTCAGAGAATCGAGCCCCTTGCAGCCCTCTGCCTTAAGTGCTCGCGAACCCCCACTTCCCCTACCGGCACATACAAGCCCTGGAAGCCGTCATGCCTGAATGCCTATAGACTTCACGGTCCCCAACTCTTCATTCCAGGACAATTATTCACATGCAAAACCCGAACTGAGCTCTTAACCGGCGGCTTATGATTGGGGATGCATGTAGCAACACGGGTGTCGTCGAAGGGTTCTACAACGGTTCCTAACAGATTTCCGATAAGAATTCCTATATGGGCTCCTGTAAGGGTTCGTAACGTTCCTTGAAGGGTTATGGTCTCGCGTATGAGGCTTTTATCGATGTACTTGCAATAGGAAAGGCCGCCACCTGAAGATCAGAAGACGGGGCCCAGAGCACACAGCAGAACTTGGCAGACCTTTCTTTAGGGTCCGGGTTTAGGGGTTTAGGGTTTAGGGGGTTTAGGGTTTTAGGGTTTTAGGGTTTTAGGGTTTTAGAGTTTAAAGTTTTGGGGGTTCAGGGTTCGGGGCTTAGGCTAAGGGCCCTTGTCCCCCCGGCTCAGTGGGGCTCCGAGACTCTGCCTTCGGGGGTTGCAGGCGTTCGTTTCGGGTTGTGGGAAGATAGGGTTGAGTGGTTTAAGGGTTTAGGGAAGTGCTGGTTTGGGGACTGGGGTGACGTGGGTTCACTCGGAAATTTCGGTTGAAGGCCCTCTCCCTGGATCGAGGCCTGTCGGAAGCCAGCCGCTCGGGCAACCGGAAATACAGTTGGCTTCGTTTCGTGGCCGCAGCTGGAACCCCCATTCCCACCGTAAACCCTAAACCCTACACCCTAAACCCCAAACCCGACACCATAAACCCTAAACCCCAAACCCGACACCCTAAACCCTAAACCCCAACATCGAAGCTATGCTCCTCCAAATGCCTTCGGGGTTTCGCCTGGCACGGAGTCCCTGTGCTTCGGAGTCGAAGATACCTCACAGGGGGGGGGGGGTTTGCTGGCCTTAGGCAACTCTTGGGCCTTCTGGCTCTAGGACTTTGATCTTCTCGCTCTTGCTGTGGCCTTGATTCATGTAATTTCGGCTTCGGAACCCGGTGACAAAATCGATGGATCTGTGGTAAAGGTTGGGGTTCAGCTCTTGGGGAGCCGGCAGTTAGAGCATCGACAACAGCACAGCTAGCAAAAGGTGAGTAGCACGACGACCAAAATGGCAAGACTAGCTTGTTTGCACTTGCACGTCGTCGCCATACTCTCGGACACGTGTTGCGAGAAAAGCCAGAGAGCCTGTATGAGCTGTGCTTGCTGCTGCTGATGATGTTGTTGTCGTTGTCGTTGTGGTGTGGCTGTGGCTGTGCTTGTGCTTGTGGTTGCGGTTGTGGTTGCGGTTGGGGTTGTGGTTGTGCTTGTTGCTGTGGCTGTGGCTGTGGCTGTGGCTGTGGCTGTGGCTGTGGCTGTGGCTGTGGCTGTGGCTGTGGCTGTGGCTGTGGCTGTTGTTGTTGTTGTTGTCGTTGTCATCATCGTTGTTGTCGTGTATGGTGAAGAAGCAGAAGATGATGATGACGATGATGGTGATGATGACGATGATGGTGATGATGATGATGATGATGACGATGACGATGACATGGTGGTGGTGGTGGTGGTGGTGGTTTCGGCGTTGCTTGCGAGGATGCTGTCGGTGAGGATGCAACCCATGATGATGGAGATGATGATGACGATGACGTCGAGGCTGATGATGATATCCTTCTCAGAGGGACGTTGCCGGCGTTGCTGGTGACCCCGAGACCGTCCTCAACATCATTGTTTGGCTCTAAAGCCGCGAAAGCCTCAAACCACGGCTCGACCCGCGAAGCCGTTTGGACACAACCTTTGCAGCCACTTTGCACGAGTCCCAGGAGATGAGAGCTGCATGATTTCCTTCGCGCGGATCCTTTAGGCTAGTCGCAGATGCTGATCTGAGACGGCCTTGCCATCGGGGTTGAAGCTTCGGTGCTTGAGGTTTAGGATTTAGGATCTGCCGCTCACGGTTTAGTTTAGGCAGTGATATTTAAGTCCCGGCTTTGGGCCTGAATTTTCACGTCAGCCCGCCCGCTAGGCTGGGGCTCTGTGCCTGCATCAGCATGAGGATCATCAGTGGGCATAGTTTGTTTTAGCACCGCCATCCTGACCATCAGCGCCACGGCCATCGTAAGCATCATGAGCAGCATCATCGGCGTCATTATCATGCGCACCATCATCCTCATCCTCATCCTGTTTCTCATCACCATCTGCAGCATCATCACCACCATCATCATCAGCATCAGCATCAGCATCAGCATCAGCATCGGCATCGGCATCGGCATCGGCATCAGCATCAGCATCAGCATCATCATCGCCCTCATCACCATCATCACCACCATCATCAACATCATCATCACTATCAAAACCACCATGACCACCACCACCACCGCCGCCACCACCACCACCACCACCACCTCATCCTCATCCTCATCCTCATCCTCATCCTCATCCTCATCATTATTCTTATCCTCATCCTGATCATCATCTTGATCCTCCTCCTCCTCATCATCATCATCATCATCAGCATCAGCATCATCATCATCATCATCACCGTCATCATCACCATCATCATCACCATGCCATGACTATCACCATTACCATCACCATCACCATTACCATCACCATCATCATCATCATCACCATCATCATCACACACGCTTGCAATACCTACCTGCCTGCCTGCCTGCCTGCCTGCCTGCCTGCCAGGCAATTGCATGGATGCATGCATCTTCCTCCGCATGCTTCCCTTCATCGGACTCCCAGTCCTCGGCGTCATCATCGTCGTCATCATTCATCCATCGCCACCACTAAAGGGCATGGCCCATGCTGATGGGCCGACAACTGCAGCACTGCAGGGCCAAGCACCGAAGCTTCAACCATGAGCCCGGGCCCCGCGGTCAAGGCTTAAGTGGCCATTGTCCGTGCCAAGCCCCTGAATCTGCGAACTCCGGTGCTCCATATCCAGTTTCAGTTCGCGCTTCAGGTTTCGGGTCCAAAGGGCCAGCTGTATGCCGCCAATGTACAAGGCATGTGGGAGTTTCTCAATGTCACGGTCCTTTTGCATGGCTTAAAGGTTGAGGGCACAGGGCTTGTATAGTATCAAGTTTCAGGGTTTTGGTTTCAGAAAGAATCTTCTCAGACCGCTGATTGACCAAATTCCAAGTCAATGCCTGCTGCCATTGTCGAGAAGACAAGCAGCCTGTTTCCGGCAAGAAAGACAGAGCACTTACAATGCGCATAGCACCGAGAATAGCCGGTGAGCAACAGAGCAATGGTGATAATCGCAGGCATAGCAATTTCTGCTAGAACGCCTCCCCTGTGCACCGGTCCTAGACTCCAAACTCTAGACACCCCCATGACCCTAAATCCTAAACCCTAAACCTTAAACCCTAAACCCTAAACCCCTGCCGACCCAGCTGCCCTACCCTACCCTGGCCCGTCCGCCCTGCCTAGCAAAGCAGCGATTGAAGAAAGGAAGCAGTCTGCCATGGCTAAACCCTGAAAGGAATAGGTTTCGGTGATTTGGCCGCTTCAGACGGCGTGGGGTGGGGGAAAAGGAAAGGAGCCTTCTAGAATGGGGCTACAACGGCCAATGGCCATATTACCATGCCCTCGGGGTTGCACAGTCGCTGTGCGAAGAGTGCATTTCCCGGAGGAGAGCCCAAGCTAGTCTACGGTTCTTTGATCTCAGCCATACCATATAAGCTCATGTTGGATGCGGGGCCTTCCGTGAGCCTGTGTAGGGCTGGGATTTACGGGATTTTTTCAGGCTGCTACAGGCGCACTAGGCTTTCTTTCTAGGGGTACCATGAGGGTACTACAGGGCTATGACATGGTGGTAGTATACGGGTACTATAAGGGAAGGGTGTTCTATGGGGTACTATAAGGGCACGATGACCACTTTACGTGGGCAAAGATCCAAAGCCCTGAAGCAACCCGAGGTCCTTGAGATCTGTGATCTCTAAGCCGTAAGCCCTGTGTGGTTTTAGGGTTTGGGGTATGCCCTAGATCTGAAATGCCGGGGTGTTCCAAAGAGAGGTCTGTTTGGACTAGCTGTGGTAGGTTCCTTCGTTCTGGAGTTGCCGCAAGGCTCATAGTTTGCAAGAGCTTTCATGCTCGCCAGTTCTTGAACCCCTGTTGAACCAAACCCGAAACCCCAAACCCTAAACCTTAAACCGCATGTCTTTCTTGCTGCTGTTTGCGACTCTACATGGAGTGCAGACGACTGGACCGGCCACGGAGAGGGCTTTGCTTAGGGTGCGGAATTTATGCTTTGGCTTAGGGTTTCCGGTTTAGGTCTGGGTCATCAGGATTTGGTGCTTGGGGGTTTGCTATGTGGGTTAGGGTGAGGAAGAAGCGCTCTTGGGACAGAACACCATCGGCCTCCCGGATTAGAAAGGTGACCCCGGGCCTTGAATCACCCTAAACCCCCAAAGTCCTAAACCCACAACTTTGCCCCAAACCCTAAAACCCTACGCCCTAAACCCCAAGCCCCTAAGCCCTAAACCGGCATCCCCAACAGCAGACCCGAAAGCTTGAATCCCAAACCCAAGGGCCTAGGCCTTCAAACTCCTGAAACCCGCTATTTCCTAAGCCAAAAAAACCCTTGAAACCCTTAGTAAGGGGTTTAGGGTTCAGGGTTTAGGATTTAGGATTTCGGTGTTTAGGGTTTAGGGTTTCGGATTTAGGGTTTCGGGGTTTCGGGGTTTCGGGGTTTAGGGTTTACTTAAGGACTCCCACTGCTCTGCAGCCCTCGAAGCGTTGTAAAACCCTGGCTTGCCTTCCGGCCGAGCAGACTTGGCCCCGAAACACCCCTAAACCCCAATCCCTAAGCCCTAAACCCCAAATCCTAAACCCCGAACCCTTGGGGTTTAGGGTTTAGGGTTTAGGGTTGCTAGACCCTAAACTTCAGAAGGATTCCTGTTGGAGGTTCCCAGTCTGATGGCTCCAAATTCGTTGAATTTCCGTCCGTCGAATGTCAAATCCCCGGGGCGTATGAGAGCCCTGATATCGCTGTAGGGTTTGGGGTTTTGGGGTTTAGGGCCAGGGTTTGGGGTTGGGGTTTGCGGGCTAAGGAGTTATCTTGATGTTGCGATCATCATACAACAAAACCTTGTGTACTTTGAGTCTGGGGTTTTTGTAGTGTCCGTTTGCCAGGGTCTAAGTGGGTGCTTTTTTGTAGGGGCTCTTGCTCTGAGCATCTTCCGGCTCGGAGTTTCGGGTCCGGGTGGATTTCGGCTACCAGGTGACGTACATTGGAGCGAGGCCGACCCTGATGTAGGCAGCATGTTGGTATGCATCATTTCAATTCCGTAATTTCTCTCCATCTGTTGGTGTTCGTTTAGTCTCTTACCAATGGACTCTGTTGGGCATGTAGGAAACTAGATATGCATATATCTACACGACGAGTCCTAGAGTCGGTTGTATCTACGGAACATCGTCTGCTCACGGCTGCAGAGGCAAACACGCCCATCGCTCAGCGCGCGCTACTTGCAGCAAAGCAAAAGGGGGAGCGCTGCGTCACCGGAACCTCTATTCCTATCAGTAAAGCCCCTATATTCGACCCCGTAAGTAACCCTTGCCGTACCCATTTATAGAACCGTTTCGTGGCTTCGACAGCTCTTGTTTGCTTGGTTTGGAAAATCTGATTAGAAGGTCTGGGTTTGAGCCTGAAGCTCGGAGGGGGAATAGCTCGTAGCTCCTCTACCCGGACACGATTCGCCGTTTTATCCATTCCCCCTAAACCCTAGACCCGAAACCCTACACCCTACACCCTAAACCCCTAAACCCTAAACCCTGAGCCCTAAACCCTGAACCATTCCTTCGAGCAGCCCCGCAATGGTCAAAAATCACTCGTCCGTTCAGCAGCGCTGAATGCAGGCGTTTAAGGCCTGGGACGAAGACAGCTCTGGCTGGATTGCCTCCCGTCTTCCCATCTTCGTTTCGGGGATTCCAGGGTTCGGATGTTGCAGTCCTCAGACGTTTTGGGCTTGATAGCGGTATTGTCCAGGGTTTTCACGAGATTTCAGGGCTCTAGCGTCGTTGTGTGAACAGTAGGAGTCTGAGACTGAAACGAAGCAAGCTGTGCAAGTTGGTATGTGCATAAATGAGCATGGCATGCCAGGATAGAACATCAACAGTTCTGTTCCCAGGAGGTGGAATTGGAGGGGTAGGAAGGCTGGTGTTTCGACCCTTCTACATCTTTAGTCCTCCACACCCTCGCACCTGCCGCCCCAAATCCTTCCACATTTCAGTGTCAAAAGCGCACACATAACCCATACCCAAGGACACCGGTGAACTTCGCCGAGTCCTAAAGGCCTGACGGGGCTCAGCGGATTTTCGGGCTTCGGGGCCGTGGTGCTTTTGGGGCTTAGGCTTGAGGGTCTGGGTTCAACAGTGGTTCTCTTTATGCGGCAGAAGGATCAACCCTAACCCCTAAACCCTAAACCCTAAACCGCATGTGGGGTTCTATAGGGGCGTTATGGTGTTAGCTTGTCTAGGGATCGAGGCCTTGCAGGCCGGAGGGTTTAGCAGGGCTTCCGCGTGTCAAGTGCCAGCTCTGTCGGCTGAGAAGGCAGGCCCCACATCTCTATGAAACATTTGGGCCTAGCTTACCCTCACCCTGAGTTCGCATTTTTCCCCTAAACCCTAAACCGTCACCCTGAGTTCGCATTTCTCCTCTTTCCCAGTACACCGTACTGAGCTCGACCAAGCTTCAACCCGACAGCTCTCCAAGTGGTGCGTTCTCAGTTTGGTAAGGTACCTCTACACTTGCAGATAATCTCTTTGCACGAGTTCAATTACTGTCATGCAGAGAAGTTAAGCCGCTACAAGAACTCCTGTGAAGCTTCGAAAAACGCTTTTTCAAACCCCAAACACAGCAAATGTAACGCCACAATCCTACACAAAGGCCAGAGCAAAGCTGTAAACAACTTCCACGGAACATCGCAAAACTTGTGTATACCACCCTCATAAACTCTTACACACCACCTGATGTTAAAAAACAGCCGTACACCCTGAACCCCAAGCCCGAAGCCCTTATAATTCACAACCCTGATAAAGAGGCCTTATGTATAGTGGCCTTATATAGTTAGATACAACCTTGAAGAATGATAACAATGGCACTAGCACTAGCAACAGCAACAGCAATTTATAGCAATAGCCATAGCCACAGCATCGCCAGAGCCGGAGAAGAAGAAGACTAGTACTAATAATTGTTCTACCAACAGTAAGGATAACAAGAGTAATAAAAAGAGTCATAATGATAGCAACAACAACAACAATAGCAGCCATAAGCATAATACCAATAGTTAGTAACAACAACAATTGTGACGTTACTAATACCTGTAATACTAGCATGATGATAATATCAAGAATAAGGATAACAAGCATAATGTTGATAACAGTATCAATAAAAATAGTTATGCCACAAGCACAAGCACAAGCACTAGCACCAGCACGAGCATAGCATTTTCACTAGCACTAGCACTAGCAAAAGCAATAGGAATAGCACTTACAACAACAATGTCAATAAGCAGCAACATTATAGTAGCAATTCTAAGTCTTCATAATGACAGAAATAAACAATAGCAATCATAGCAACCATATTCATAACTATAGCCATAGGCAAAAAGAGGAGTGATGAATAGTAAGGCTCCTTTTAAACGAGGCCATCATGCCCAATTTTTCGGACCGGGACCTGAACGACCTCCTGCGCGTCATCGACACCAATGGCATCTGAGACTGCGTTTATAACGGCGTAGGGTTTGGGGATTCGGGTTTGAGGGTTTAGGGCTTCGGGTTTCGGATCTAGGGTTTAGGGATTCGGGTTTAGGGATTAGGGATTCTTGGCTTTGGGGTCTTTACCAGGACTTTTTTGAGTTTCTTCACCGTTTTCTTTTTTAGGGCTGTTGGTGTTTGGCTGTTGGGAACTTTGTAAGGTCTTGAAGGTTTTCGAGGGAGATTTAGTAAGAGGTATAAGAGGTCTCTGCTATGACTTTGTGGGAGAAAGGGCCAGCGGCAAGCGTCGTAGGGACAGAGTCAAGAAAAGCTTGTGAATTTGCGCAACGCAGGGCGAGTCCGGCTAAATCCCAAATCCCAAGCATGTTGAAGCGTTTTGGTTTCATCACGGAGTATGGGGCTCCGGGTTAGAAGGGGCTTGTTGTGTTCGGATCCGGAACTTTGAGGGTCTGCCCTCGGAAAGTTTGTTCTGCCACCGGTGGGTGAGGACCGTTGCCTTCTCTTTCCTTTTCGCCTCCCTTCTTCTCCTCCTCTTCTCGGTCCGTGCCGTCATTACTGTCACCAACATCGCAATTAGCAAAATGATCATGTCAATCACATGTGAGTGTATCAGTTTGCCCCGAACATGCATAGTCTGCATAGTTCTCAAGGTGTTCGTGATGCCCCACAGAAGTCTTGATGCTCGCAGCGCTCACGACGTTCGCATTGCACAGCCTTTCTTATCTTGAGCTTGAAGCAGGTTGGCAAGCACAAGCATGCCGATCAGCAAACTACGGTTCCCTTGCAGTCCTTGTATACCTTTTCTTTAAGGCAGGATTACTCCAAAACCCTATTCGCATCATGATGTGTGAGCTCGTTCACAAAGCATGGCATACCAGCTTCGACACGTATGCATTTTCGAAACAGGCATCCGAGAAGCTGAATCAAGTACCGCTGGACTTGCCTCGGCGGTTTCTGCGTGAACACCCTGAAACACGAAGCGCGCATGCAGGATTTCCCAAAGTCCCCTGCGCGTGCTCACCTGAGCCAGGCAATGGCGTGGTGGAATACGAAGAGTTCTGCCAGTGGTTGGTGAAGGAGTGCTTGACGATATAAACCTTACAAAACCCTAAAAATCCCTTATAAACCCTAAACCCGTATAGATCCCGTTAAGGAACAACCCCACAAAAAGGGGTTCTGTCTAAGACAGGGCAGGGTCCTCGGGACTTGTCGGGCTTTAGGGCTTCTTGTGCAGTGAGGGTGCTTTTGCAACATCTCTTTTCTGGCCTGGCTCATCGCTTCGGGTCGGCCAACACATGAAGATGCAAGCTTACAGTCCGTGGGATTTAGTGTCTTCCGAGTTGAGGGATCTGAAAGCTTGCGATGCTGGGTTCGAAGCTCTTCGAGGCTTACCAGGCTTGTGGGGCTAAGTGCCCCTAGCTTGTAATTTGCAGGTCTGACATTTCGGATCCTGTACTGAAAGCAAAATTTTGCGATGGTTCTTGTGATGACACCCCTGAGCCTTCAACCCTAAATTTTAAACCCTGAACTCTTGAAGTGCAAAGTCGAACCGTGTCGAACTATGAGGAGAATCCCTTGGACTTTTCCAGCAGCACCTTCTCTGCCTACGTCTCGCAGCTCATGCGCGAGGTCCGCCTTGGGATTCACTCTTTAACCTTAAACCCGGATCCGAGCATTTGGTTGTTATTCTGGAAGATTGCGTTTTGACATGCCGCGCCGTTTGCCGTGGTTCGTTTGTTGTGTGTTCTGATTTTCGGGCGCTTATCCAATTTTCCTCAAACTGTGAGGCTATGGCGGGCTGTCATACACTAGTAAGTCACTAGTAGGTCCATTGTTTATGTCGTGAATGATGCTTTAGTGTTTAGTCCCGGTTCTTGTTGTTCTAGGCATTTGCTTGACCGTTTTGTGGTTGAAGACACGATATTGTTTTCAGTGGTACTGTCCTGGTTATTGCCATCATCACCATCATCTCCCTCATCATCATCTTTGTCATCACCATCATCGCCATCATCATCATCATCGTCATCGTCGTCATCATCATCATCATCTTCTTCATCATCATCATCACAATCACAATGAAAATCACCTTGCAACCGCTGCACCTGAGCTCTACAGCCATCAAAAGCCCTCAAGCCCTCAACCGGCAGAACTCGAAACCCCCCCCCCCCCACCAAAGCCCTGGGACTCGGGTGGCCAGGCCGGGCAGGCTAAGGACAAGGCCTCCATGTGCGTGGACGAGATTCAGGCCCCTGTTTGCCTGTTGCCGGTTTGGGGGTTTCTCATCAAAAGCTGGAGTTTAGGCTATAGGCTGTTCTTACTCTTTTTGCTGTTCTAGCTGGTCATTCTATTGTGATTGTTTTTTTGTTGTTGTTGCTGTTGCTGTTGCTGTTTTTGTTGTTTTGTTGTTGTTGTTGCTGCTGGGTTGGGTGTTGGGCTTTGGGTTTTTTGAACGAATTGGGTTTGGGCGTAAGGCTTTTGGGTTAGGGGTTTGAGGCTGAGGGTTTTCGGATTTGGGATTTGCAACCTTCGACTTCCTCGCCTAGTACTGATTGCCTGTTGCCACTGGCGACGATCCCGAGCTGTCTTTAAAGAATCCTCGGCATGCCTTAAAGCCCTGAGCCTGCAACCCGCCGCCAGGTACGGGATGATGGTGTCTACTTCCGGCTCCAGCCGGGGCCGCCGTTTATAAAAAGGAGGATAAACAAACCTGTCCTTGTGATCGGTGAGTTTCGTTGGTACGCCTTCTACCGATCGACGTCTCTTTCTGTGAAGCTTCAATCGACCGATGATGCTACCTATCTATCCACTCTTCTATGTATCTACCTATCCGTCTATCTGCCTGTCTATGCATCCGACGAATCGTCTCAGCTTAGTATTAGGGCATCTATATGCGCAAGTAAGCGTATGGCTACCTCTGTATGTGTACGTTTGTGCATGCACGTGTGTAGTTGCACATACACTTATCTTCACATATACATAGACACATGTGTCTCTGTGAGCGTATGTATGTATGTATGTATGGATGTATGTATGTCTGTATGTATGTAAGTATGTATGGAATGGAGCGGAATGGAACGGAATGGAATGGAACGGAATGGAATGGAATGTATTGTATTGTATTGTATCGTATTGTATGTATGTATGTATGTATGTATGTTTGTATGTATGTATGTATGTGTGTATGGATGTATGTATGTATGTATGTTTGTATGTATGTATGTATGTATGTATGTAAGGAATGGAACGAAACGGAATGGAATGGAACGGAATGGAAAGAATTGTATTGTATTGTACCGTATAGTATTGTATTGTACTGTATTGTATTTTTTTGTATGTATGTATGTATGGATGGATGTACGTATGCGTGTGTATGTATGTATGTATGTATGTACGTACGTATGTATGTATGTATGCATGCATGTATGTTTCTCTGTTTGTGTCTATGTATATATATACACATACATATACACACATCTCTATATGTATATGTGTGTGGGTGTGTGTTGTGCTAGTTCATGTTGTTTTTACGTATATTCACATGCATTCATGTAGAGTATGTACACAGACATGTGGACAACAGGATTGATGTTCACATTCATGCACGCATGCTTATGCACAGCGAGGGTCAGGCACACACACACAGTTGTTATTGTCGTCATTGCTATTGACATTGATGTGTTTATATTTGCTACTTTCATCGTTGTCGTTGTCGTCGTCGTCGTCGTCGTGGTTGTTGTTGTTGTTGTTAGAGTTATTGTTGTTGTTACTATGACTATTATTATGATTTTCGTTACTATTATTATTATTACTATTATTATTATTATTGCTGTTGTTGTTGTTGTCGTTGTTGTTGTCGTTGTTGTTGCTGTTGTGGTTTTTATTGGTATTATTACTGTTGTAATGTTATCCCCACTGGGAACCGTTGTGTTTGGGGTTGCTCGAGGTGCGGCACCGTGCGCCTGGAGACGACGACCTTCCGCTTGGATCTCGCAGGGTTTCAATAGGCTTTGTAGGCTTTCAGGCTACCTTTAGGGCTTTCAGGGTTTTAGGGTTGTCAGCTTGCAAATAAGGCGCTGAGATTTTAGGTTTGACCAATGGATTGCGGGCTTCAGGATTGAGGCAGCCAGGTGTGTGCGCGGACAGAAGCATGGTGAAGTGGAGGGTATTTGTTTTGGGCGGACTGGCGTGCATAACTCCAGGGCCAAGAGGGTCAAGAGATTCAATATCATTTGATCAATCTTAAGTCATTGCTTGTTTTAGTCATGGGCAACCCGAAACCCTAAACCCTAAACCGTGTTATTTGCTTGTTTTAGTAATGAGCACTGAATGGAGCGATAGGGAAGCCTTTTGGGTACAGAAAGCAAAGCCCCAAGCCAACGAAAAAAACCTGCACCCTCGCCATCTCGCAGCCCCCATGTCGCGAAATCCTAAACCTCAAACTTGCCATAAACCCAAAGCTCTGAACCCTAAACCCAATTGCTCTAAACCCTGAACCCTAAAACCCTAGACCCTAAACCCTGAACCCCGAACCCTAAACCCTGAACCCTGAATCCTGAACGCTGAACCCTAAACCCAAACCCTGATCCCCAACCCGACGATAGACCCTCATCCCAAAGCTAATCCTGAGCCCACACTCGAAAGCCTCAAATAGGGGTTCAGGGTTTAAGGTTCAGGGTTTAGGGTTTAGGGTTTAGGGCAGTAAGGGGCAAGGCTTTAACGCATGAGCAGCTTAAGCAGTAAGCACCTGGAAACCCTGTACCAAATCGCACAACGTTTGCAATCTAGAATATTGGAAGCAAGAAAATCCACGTGTCTTAGAGTTTCTTGTAGGTTCCGCATATATATATAT
>CAJNJA010068364.1:0-22557 GCA_905231915.1 Symbiodinium necroappetens
GAGCCGTGAGAATCGAGGTCGCTGACTGTGTCCGCAAGGAGTGACTGTAGAGTGGAGGCTGTTACCTCGCTGGGCCGCTGAAAAAATGTGACGCTGTGTCGACTGCCGGGAGGGGAAGGGTCTAGATTCACAAATTCCTGCTCGTTAAATTAACTGAATATTGCAATAATAATAAACAGTTTTTATAAGAATTGTTTATTTATTTTTTTTAATAAAAAAGCATTTTCCTAAATATTCTTTTATATTATTTTACCAATTTGAATACGATTATTCTATATTAACTACCAACTATATAGCCCAAATCCACAGGCCTTTTGGGGACACCCAATTCGCTCATCTACCGCTCACGTCCTAAGGTGAAACCACGTGCTGCGTACAGCTGCTGCAGCTCCTGCACTTGTTGTCTTCGAATCTCCGGAGGCCACGAATATTTCCGAATCAATGCTTTTCGAGAATGGAAGCCAGCAATACGTATCCGCATAGACCCAGCGCTGTTGTAATGCCGAATCTGCCACGGCGCCGTGGGCTGCTGATACACAGCAATGCGGTTCCGCATGTACATTCGAAAGCCTAGAAAGGAATGGTCAGTGACTTCCTCCAGCTCTACGGGCGCTCCACAGAAGCCAGAATGCAAGAACTCTTGCATAGCGTGAATGTTGGAAGCTTGAATGATCACACAGCACAAGACGGTTGTCCACGTACCGGCACATGAAAAGATGCTGCAACCGTAACCCTTGGTCAAGAAGTTGAACTTTCAGTGAATGCTTCCACAAACGCTCTCGAAGTACCACCGGCAGCCTGGATAAAACCGGCGAAATCTGATTGCCGATGCAGGTGCCGCGGATTTGCTGAAAGCATTTGTGATTGGCAACAAACACTGCCGTAAGTTGCACAATCGATACCAGACGTCTTAGCTCCAGAGTGTGAAGTTGTTTGGACTTGCCTCCACGATGCTGCGGCAACGCTCGTTGCGCTGAAGCCGTGCTCTTTCGCAAGTCAATGGTAAAACTGCTGAGCCCAGTTTGCTTTTTGTAGTGACGGATCAACAGCTGCAAGGCAGACACTATCATTTCCCTTGGTACACTGTTGAAAACACCGGCCAAGTCCAAAGATTCCGTTGGAATCTGCTTTCAAGCCGTGCTTATTACTAACTCAAGCAGAACCCTAACAGCACTGCAAGGTTCTTTTACTTGAGCCAAATGTTGTAGTCAACATACAACTGTACAAGTGCATGCTATTCTACATGTGTCCCTGGTGATTTCTGCTCCCCCCTTAGGTGAGTCACCATCGGTTAAGAGCCTACTTTACAGATCACCAGTTTGCAAAATGTAGCTGTATTGCTACGGCTACAAGGTGGCGATGGATTTGCATGCCCCGTATATTTCGAGGCGCCTTGGGAGTCTGTACAAAAACATCGCTGTTTGACAGCACTACAGTCACAATGAAGATTTACAAGGGACCTGAGACTTAACAAATTCACCCAGGAATCGGGCTCTTCTGATTCCATTCAACGCGAACAACGCAGCACATCATCCCATCGGTCAAAGTGCTCACGAAGCTCCAGCGCTGTTTCTGTGCTTGGGTGCTGTCATGCAACCATTTAGGGGCAAGGTCAGGCTTGTCCTGGCGCGTCACCGCTGCACAGGTTGGACAGCAGGGTTAATGCCAAGCATTTGCAGAGCTGGCGTCCACTTAGGCCCGGGAAGGCTTTTGGTGAACAGATCTGCTGCTTGAGCGTCAGTCCTGACATGCTCCAACAGTGTGTCAGCCTCACGGAAAGCATCATAAAGACCGATCTTGTGAGTTTTGCTTACGTGTCGTAGGCGCGGCAAGTATCCATTACGGATGACCTGTGTGGTCGCAGTATTGTCCTGCTTGCAACGCAATAGATAGGACACTGCGTCCAAGAATTCCTGACAGGAACTCTTGGTTTGGAAGACCTTCGTCAAACAGACCTGTAGCTAAGCCAATAGCTTCGGCTTCTGTTGTACTTCTGCTTAGCAGTTTGGCGTTTCGAACGCCAACTGATCGGAAACCAGCTTCGTGGCCCTTGCGCTGCCAACAGCCCCCCTGAAGTGCTATACCCATGCTGAAGTGCTATACCCATGCTCTATTGAACCTCCATGATCTGCGTCAGTGTAGAGGACAAGTTCAAGCTTTCGCTAAAATCCCCTATGTAGCTCCTCATCCGGTACCTCTTACTAGAGGATATATGGCACATCAGTCTCTACAGCTTGCGGTCGTCCTTGCATGACCAGCACGTGATGCGGCGACTCAACTCCGTAATCGGACGGAGGAGGTCAGGGCGAGACAGTCGGGCAAGCCAAAGGCATTGCATGAGTACATTGGCGGCGTGATCTGAAAGCGCACTTTTCATTTCCCAATCCCTTTCAGGAAGCGCGGCGTCGACCAGAAAAGGTGTGGGGGCATGCTTTAAAGTGATGCCTCCTGCGAGCTTCAGGTATGTCTCACAAGCAGACTCTGCAAAGTCGCTCATGTCGTGCTCTACTGAAGTCTCTTTGAGGCTCCTATTTACAAGATGCTCCCTACCTAACACTCTCGAAACCGGAGTGGGGTCCTCGCTGTTTAAAATCGTCTTCATTTTGTCCCAAAAACTTTTGTGCTGAGCACTTGGCCCGGTGAGGATCATGTCGTCAACGTAAAGGGTTAGTAGTAATCGTTCCTTTTCGAACCAAAAAGAGCTTGGATGCGCGGACGACTCAACCCCACCCAAGGACTTTGCTACACAAGCAAACTTCCTAGCCCAATGCCCCCCTGATTCGGGGTGGCTGTACAAACTTTTGTACAGTCTGACGCATGGACGGTGAGTATGTGCGAACTGCAGTGGGACTAACTCTGGCGGAAGTTCAACAAAAGTGGGATGCTGTGTTTGGAGCCAACTTTGCACATAAGCCTTAATCACGTCTGACTGGGTTGTCATGTGATCTTTTAGGCATCCGTACATGAGATTCAAGTTGACTCCACTGATTGCAGTGGGTGTGACTCGGATCTCTTGGAAGATGGCGTACTCTCCACATTCATCTCTCACATTGTCCCCGCGAAAGACTATCCTGGCTCTCAGTTTCTTCAAGTCAGGGTTTTCAGCGTGTCATCAACTGTCCTATGTGTATTTTCTTTCCGTGTTCTCTAGCCTCAGCAACAAGTTCACTTCGAGGAACTACTTCATCGTAATTCCAAGTTCCCTCAGCGATCAATCCTTCTGCCTCTTTCTTAGCCTGAGCGAGTGCAGCTGGGTCTTTGATCCATTCTCTGCGATCAATGAGTTGATGGATTGCGCTGAACACATGAGGGACTGGCGCCTCTTTGTCAACATGTTCGTGCTGAACAAAGGTTTGACAAGGCATGGCCGGAACCGATGTGTGGAACTTGTCTGGAAACAGATGCTGCATTACTAGTGAACACATGGGCAGTGGATATCTCGCGACGGGACCGGCGGTCTTGTCACTCATACTCCTCTTGAGGTTGATGGCCTCGGCGAGTCGTATCGTCCATGAATTCTTGTCGGTAGATCCAAAGGCATCGGCGTTGGAGGTGCGCAGGTGCAATCCGGCTTCGTGAATGAAACCTTGGAGCTCTTCGAGTTGCCAACCTGAGCATTTTCCTTGCCATTCGAAGTGAACCCTCCCTCGATTCCTATGAACGATCCTTGCTGCCAGAATCAACACCCTCACTAGCCTTTTGGACTCATCTTGCTTGCACGCAAGTTTGGCGCGGACCCTTGAACAAAGGTGCCAGCTATTCCAATGGCTCCAAGGCAAGCAAGGGAGCGTCGCAGCGAGCCCCACAGGTCTACACCTTCACTCTCTGCGAGTTGCTGCAGCAACTGGTTGACATTGTTTGTGTCAAGCATGCTTGCATGCTCATGCGCAAGACGGATATACGAGAGTCCGAGAGACTCGCCAACAACACTCAAGTTGGAACTAGGTGTATTGCAGAATTCGTAGAACCGTCCATAGCTCGACAGCTTGTGATGACTAGTAGAGCGCCCCCTGACCCCGAACTTGTATCCCGGCGCGTTGCCGCTGCACAGGCTGCGCTCAACGGCGTATCAGTTTCTGCAGCCGTTGTAACCACATTGCAGTCAGGGGTTTGGTCCCGTCGTCCGCATGCCAATCCTCTGTTATCACCTTCTGCTTTTCACCAGTCTCGTAGGTGAGAAACGTTTCTCCGTGACGTAGGAGGTTCTCAGGCGGCACTGGGATACCTTTAACCTTCTTAGGCGTGAACAAGTGTTTCCTTTGCTGCGCATGATACGTGATCAGTGTTTCACCCTCCAACACCCACGAATCATGGTGGCGATCTACTCCATCTGGGAACTCATGCAGTTTTTCGGCCAACAAACTAGCGAATCTATCCCGACACTCCCTAGAATGTTCAACTGGCAAGCCTTCGCAAGCGTTGCATCCAGGAGTTGGCCCGTGCTTAAGAGCCCGCGCTTCGGTAATTCGAAAGTTACCTTTTAAGGTTTTACTCTCAGCTGGGTGTTCCGGGACGGTGAGGCTCATGACCCTTCCCTCGATGATTTCATCTACGGGGTAGTCCTCAGGATCTAGGGTCATCTCTTGGAGATTTAACCCGAGTTCACCTTGTCTTTGAGTTCCGCCGTGGATGACGGACCTCATCCTGGTGACAGTCATGGCCGTTTGAGGGGTTACCTCAACCTTTCCCAACAACAAGTCTTTGACCTGCTCCAGCGAAAGAACTTTGTAGGCTTTCTTGAAACCACATCCCGGCTCAATGCTCCAACCAACAAAGATTCCGGCTACAGTCTTTAACTCAACCTTCTTAGTGACTTTGGCTTGGGGCCTAAAGTACACCAAGGAACCGAAAGGGAACTTGTTTCCTGAGAACGGTGTGCCATGCAAAGCCTCCCAAGGTTTTCCCAGGGATAATGCGGTTGCTGCGTACTGAACGGCAACTGGCCACAAGCTCTTAACTTGACCGGCCTGGCACAAAGCGCAACGGGAAACGTCCTCTAAGGTCCGAATCTTTCTATTGATGATTGAAGTGTGGCAGTATGGAATTGTCGTGGGATGGACGAGCTTTAGCTCATCCGCTGCACCCACAAGCTCAAGCGAGTTGTCACTATAAAGCTCGACAGCACTGCGACGGCCAATGCACTGACGCAACGCTTTAACACTATCTTGAGTCGACTTTGAACGCGCAGGGTACGCAAGCACAACCCCTGTGTGGTCATCAACTGCTACGAGGAAAACCTTCTCCCCATGGAGACCAAACAGGTGCCTGTCCATACGGCCTTTGGCGACAATTACATGATCAACATGCACGCGGTCACCAAATGTTTCACTTGCTTCACCATCCGTCAACAAGTACACTTCATCATTCTTGACCAAATCACCCTGAACTCTTACTGAATCGGTTGACGGTCTGTCCCCACCACCTGTCGAAAACAGCGCTGGATTCCCAGTGGCAGCTCATTTTGCACATAAGTCAACGAACCAATGCACCTAGCACCTGTATCCCCTAACCAGCTAGCCCTGGCTGTTCCATTGCCGTGGGAAACGAACTGCGGATGGCATGGAACAGAGGGTGCAGCAAGGGTAGCAGTCATCAATGCCAACACGCGGGTGCCAAGCGACTTCCCAAACAAAGCGGATTTGTCAACTTTCTTGCAACCACTTAACCCATTCCCAAGCTTACTTGCACAACCTGGCTCCGGCGCGGAATTCGCTGCACGGTCCCCCTGAGCATTGCCAAAGGTAGATGCAAGGACTGCGCAAGCGGCTGAAGCTTTTGAAGGCGTGCTGGACTTAGCCTTCGCTGCAGCACCAGTTTTGGGATTTGGGTGAGGGTTGTTGGCGTCATGGAGGTACAGGCAGTTGTTCCTAAAGCATGTGCCAGTAGGGAAAAAGAGACATGGCGTTTTAGCCTTTTCTTCCTTAGACATAGGTGCTTTGGCTGCTGCTTTTTGCTCCGATGACTTGCCCTCTCCTTTACCCTTTGGATTCGCCTTTGGCGCTGGTGCAATGGGCGCTGCAGGAGTGGCCTTTGGATTCGGTTTGTCAGGCTTCTCGGGCTTCTCAGGCTTGCTCGGCTTGTTAGGCCTACCAGGCTTATCAGGCTTGTCCTCAACCTTTGCAGCGGCACCTGATGCCTTTGCGGACAAACTGGCAGTGATGGAGGCGTGATTGCTGTCATGATGAGCCTCGTCAATGACTTCAGCGAGCTTGTGGTACAACCACTTGAACGAACGCTTTGACGAACCGACTGACGCTGATCGAACCTTGTCAATCTGAATCTGAATCTGGAGCTTTGGGACGTTCTTGACTTGCTCATACAGGAATGAACGCATCGCGTTCTCTGAAGGCATCTCGTCCTCTTCCAGAGCACCCAAAACATAATCAACCCGATTCTTAAACTCCTCGAGCTGAGCAGTTGACGATCCGGCAAGTTTGATTCCTAGAAGGTGCTGCTGCATTAGTGACTCATTAGTGTTGTTCCGCGATCCTTCTGAAGTTTGAAGCGCTTGACGATAGCGTGCAAAAGCACTCGGCCTTTAGGCTGAAACCCTCTCTTGAGCGCCTTTTCCTGAACTCCAACGCAAACTGAGAACCCTTTGCCTGCTCAATCAACCTGGCTGCAAGAACCCTGTCAAGCACTGGAAACGAGGAAGACTTACTGAGGTCTGCAGCCGAGCATTCCTCTGCCTGCTTTAGCCATGCATGTAGCTCAGCTTCTGAACCCTTGCAGAATTGGGCCACATCAGCCATCAGCTGATTACGGAAGCCTCTAAGGTCTGCTGCTGATTTGGGGAAGTGGGTGATCTCGATTTTGTCGTAATGCTTCGTTCTCATGGTCTGCTTCTCTACCTCATATGGATCCGCATGACTCGCTACGGGCCTGCTAGGTTGGCCGAGGTCTTCAACAAGCTCCTCAGACTCCGAACGGCTGCTTGAAGTGCGACCTTTAATGGATGCTGCGCTCGAGCTGGAGCTCTTGTTACCCTTATGCGCAGGGGAGGAAAGTGACTGGACATTCTCCTGAAGAATGCTAACGGCGCCTATCAATTGCTTCAGGGTCTCCTCTGAGACCTGGGCGGAGCTGCTGGAAGACTGCTTCGGTGGGGGTCCCGGCGGAATCTCGGGTTTTTCCTGAAAAACGGACAATTCGGCCGAAGGGTTTTGGGGCCTTTATTCCGTAGGATCTAGCGAGCCCTGGCGATACAGAGAATCATCAAACGTCCTAGCCAACCTAGACAAAGTATCCCCATAAGGCACCGGGGCACCCGAAGCTGGCGCGTGTACCGCTGCACAGCTGGTGCTAGCATGCAGCGGCTGGCCTTGCGCTGGAGATGACTTCAACTGCTGAAGCTCTTGCGTCAACGACTGAATTACACCTGCCATTTCTGCAAACCTGGTTTCGGTTTGTTGTTGGTGGGACTGCGCCTCTTGGCGCATTGATGCTACCAACTTTTCGGCATTAGACCTTGAGTGAGGTTTCGTGCTCAAGTCTTTGGTGCGTTTCACGAAGCTGGGCTTCAAACTGCTGTCTTTGATGCAGGATTTGGGCTTGGGCTTCTGACACTAGGAGGTTTCGTTCCTGTTCGGCACGAGCCGACAGTTCAGACACCGATTGGGAGTGAGGTCTCTCGGCCCCTGTTGCAACCTCAGAAGCGGTTGTAGCACGTTCGCGTGTACCAGCTTCTGCCATTAGGGTCCTGTGCCTAAGCTCAGCCCCTCGGGCTACCTCTGACATCGCAGCAGCGACTTGCATGGGAGAAGCTCCAACATTTAGGGTTTGGCTGTGACTGAATTGAAAGTACTGATTGGGGGATTCGGATGCTTGGGCGGTTGAGCTTTGGGTGTGCTACAGGTTTCTTTGCATGTTCACCCTCAACAGCGGAGCCCTAGCAACCGAAGATTGAGAACTGACCGTGTTGGTACTGGGACTTGGCAAACTGCTTGCCCTGGGAACAACAGCTCCCATTAGAACATCAGGACTTCTACTTCGGCCCCTATTGCTTGAATCAACACCGCTACTACTGCTAGGAACCTGGGGTGTGTGAGGAGAGGTGTTCTGCGACGGCATTTTCACGACAGTAAGCGGTCGTGCTGCACTGACGTCAAGGGGAAGTCACGTGACACCTGGTAGTACCAGATACCTTTGCTCGGGCAATCCGATATCACCTCAGCTGAGTCGTCTATCAGCATTGGGATGTTGAGCTTCTGGCACACCGCTGCTTTGCCACGTGGACCGTCCTTTGCTGTCACCACTATAGCTGTCGAAAACAGCTTCGGAATCCCACGTTGCACCAGATCCTGCACGTATGAAGCAGCAGCGCGGCGGCCTACGAAGGTCAATAGCACTGACTGCGCACCAGTCTTGTAGGCCTTTGAAAGCCACGTCAAGTGCTCACGCGGAATAATGGTGCTTTCCGTACCGGGAATGCTATCTGGATACCGCCTTGCCAAGCTGGAGTTGTACGCGAGGGTGTTGTAGAAATCTATTGCAAATGGCCTTGGAAGCCGAAGGTCAGCAAAATAGCTTCGATAATCCTCAATTTCCGGGTAGTTCGGGCGTACAATAACAACGTCTTCTCTCGTAGCTCCAGGCAAGATATGTCGCAAGGGATGTATCTCGAAAGTTTCCTGAGGTAACTGATCTAGATCGGCAATAGCGGTCAGATGAATCCCAGTGTCAATCGGGGTTTGCTTCTGCTGCTCTTCGTCCGATGATACCTCTACGACCGGCGCGCTCTCCGCTGCACGGTCGCCAACGACTGAAGTACTCGTTACTCGACTCGTCCTGCAAAGATCTTCAGCAGAACAAAACCTACAGGCAAACTACCGGCAACATCCACACCCCATGGGTAGCGATGTTTGACTTGCTTGGGAACCTGCTCAACACCCAGGCTTTCAGAGCAACAGCATCCATATCAAGCTGCTGAAAGACAAGAGGATCATCCCAGGTGCGGCTGACGCTGGCAAAGTAAAACTGAGGACAGAAAACCATCAGATGATTGGGATGGTGGTCCTCGCAATGAACGACAAAGTCTCGTTAATGCTTTCTTGCAATTCTGCACTCGCTTCCAGTCCAAGCGCGACTCATTCAACACACACTGCTCGTGCACTGTCCATTGCTGCTGCAGGAACATCTTAAATGACCGCGCAGTAAGAGCTGGAAACCCATGTATGCGCCGCCATTTGTCAAAGCTCGCACATGCATCAGAGAAGAACTTGGTTTGGGAGGGAAAGAATGTGGAGTTCGCACTACCTTGTCCCAAGCACCACAAGTCAAAACGCAAAGCTCCAAGCATCTCAATGCCAGCTGCGACATGTCCATCCACAAAACACTCATCTGGAAGCTGCAAGCTGGAACAGTTGCAAGTAAGACATGACTCACCCTGCTGCAGCAAAAGCTTATTCCAAACGTGCACATTGTGCAGCAAGTCCTTGCATGACTGTAGCGATGTCTCCCGAAGTCGCGGGCAGATGAAATGGGGCCAGAAGAGGCCGGAATTGCAGCACCAATGATCTGAGCCATGCATCAACTGACGACGCAAAGGAACCATGCGAGAGAAAGGGGAGAGATAGAGACGCTTGATGATGAGCAGGCCATGTCATCTTACGGTGTTGCACCGCTTTGCGAAGAAGGCTCCTGACTCTTGTTTTCAGTGGTTCCTCCAAACAGAGACTCAATCGAACAATGGCGTACACTTCATCATCCACCATTTTCTGGCTCCGGAGAAGCTTTACTGCCTCAAAACTAGCACGTGTGAAACTGGACAGGTCACACAAGATCTTCCATGCTTGACGTCGCTTCACTGCACACTCAAACGGCTGAACGCTGTGAAAGAGTCTCTTACGCAACTTTCTCCAGAGTCGGACACCACACCGTGAAAAAGAAGTAAAACGTTGCCGGCGAGCAGGACGGAAGCCAAGTGCAGTCCGCTTCAGAAAGACCTGAACAAACGGATAGTTCAACTTCGGCTGCCAGTGTGAAATCAATACATGTTCCAATGTCCAGGCTGCACGGTAGCTACTGCAAGATGCAATCTTGATCAATGTGAACTGACGAAAACACGAATTCTGATGCCAATACCGGATAGCCAACTCGACCCGAGCTTCTTGGCCTTGCTCCAACTTACGCAGAACAGACATACGATTGGCCTCCCGTAGTGTCACCGAAACGCCGGCCGATCCAATATACATCATTGTGTTGGGCTGACGATATTGTCCAATACCAGATCCACATCGCCAATCCACAGCCACTTTAATATATACTGCAAAAGGGTCCGCGCATTGCAGCCAAGAATAGTGTAATGGAGACAATCCCATGCTCTGTAGCTTGCACCGTAGATTGTATCCCCGCGACTGCAGCCGCGTATCTTGAAAGTGAAAGAGCAAAACAATGTGAAGCAGGCCCTGAGCCCAATTAATGTCAGCTTTCGGAAGATGCAAGGTTAATGCCTGCCCGAGCTGCTGACAAATGTCACGCAGCGCAGCAAGGCGGTTCGTACGACCACCCGCGTCATATCTGTCTTCTCCACTTGCGCTGTGAGTCAGGCAGCTTGGTGCTTAGCAACGGCGATGCACTTGCTACGGTTTGTGATGCTCAATCTGGTTGCAAATTTGCGATCAAGTCCGAACTTGATGGCTGCTTCCACCATCTCATTCTTGTCTGCGTCTCTGTCAGTAACTTGACGACAAAATTGACATGCTTGTTGAGCTCACGAAACTTGCCTTTGTTTTGTTGCTGGAACGTCTGCATCCAAGCCTCAACGTGCTCCGTGGTTTTGCTTTTCGGCCGATTTTCTTTCAAAGATGTGATTGCTTGACCGCCCAAGAGCTTCTTGGTCTGGCTGGAAGGATCCTCTTCGTCTGCCTTGCGCTTCTTGGCACGCCTGCTTTCAATGGGCAAGTCTTTTCGTGTTCTCAGGCTTTTCCGGACTTTCACTATCCTGCGATGCAGTACCTGGCTCAGCAACTGGCTTCCGAGGAGTCAAGGTGGTACCAGCTTGCGCACGCTTGGCTTTGGCTCGAATCAATTCTGCCGTGTCAGCATTAGACGAAGCTGCAACTGAAGGAACATGAGACTTCATCTCCTTCAACAGCAAATCAATCAACGGCTGCATGAATGCTGCGGCTTGCTTGTGCTTGTCAGGAACAGGAAGACTGCGTTCTTTGAGACACTCCAGTGCGACAGAATCAACATCAACCTTCATCTCACGAATGCCTTTGAGCAACTGCGTGACCAAAACACTCGCTGCCGTATTGCGCGTCCAGACAACGGATTAGAACCGCCCTTCCGGTAGCATGCGCAACGAAAACTCACTCATTCCACGAAAACACAGTTCATGCACTCGAAGACCATCAACAGGTCTGCCAGCGATTTGGACCTTTCTGAGGACCAATCAGTAGACTGAACCGCACGATGAAACTGGTGATTACCTGATCCGACAGCGGTCGAATCAAAGAACTTGTCGTCACTCTTGAAGTGAGATGGGATTGTTGGCTCGGCTGCTGCAACAGTAGGCGTGTGAGTGGAATCCTTACGAGAATCCCACCAACTGTTCGACGAAGTTGACCAATCTTGCTGCTTGCTCTTGCTCCAATCACGATTACTCGGGTACCCGGAACTGCTTGACCACCGGCGAGAATCGGAATTCCACATGGCGCACAGTAGTCTAGCTGCAGGCTAGCAGAATCAAACTACAGACAAAGACAAATCAGCGCATTCAGTGTTAAGGATGAGCTCAGTTGGAGACATTGTTGAATGTATTGAAAGTCGGCAGACTGATTCTCAGGCGATGTGCAGACGGTGTCAGAGTCAGCAGGCTTAGGTCAGGTGTTCCGATCCGGGAATCGTGTTCCGATCAGGGAACTGTAACTGGTCATTGGCGGCAACCCCGGAGCAGACAGCACGCTGAACGAAGCTGTCTGCAGGTCTCCAACTGAGAAATGAACTCTTGACTGGCAGCTTCAGAACGTTTACATCTCTCTTCAACAGTTGCGGCTGACGACTGTACAAAACTGCAACAGCTTGCACGATTGACTATGTCACAAACTGCAGGTACGTCGACTTGGCGTCCCACGTCGATTTCACAGGAAAGCAGACAGGTCTTCGTTAGTGCCAGCCTTCTGCAATCCCCTGGCACCCCCTGCAAAAAACGAGAGTTACGAACAAATCCTTGGCTACAGGAGATACACACACACGTGTTCTCAAAGGATGGTGCAGTCACTCCCGTTCCTCGTTCATGAGCTATGGTCAAGTCGGCAAGGGTGGGACATCTGAAACGGAGTTTCCCCCTAATACATTTCCTTCACGACTTGATGCCAGCTTGCAGAAGAAACCGCGGGTGTTTGGAACGGTGGGTGTATGGATGTCCATCACTCTGTCCACCCTTCATGTCTTGATCATGCCGATCTGACATGTCTACCTAATGTCTTTGACATGTGGTGTATGTTCCTTCTGCAATCATTCCGACCATTCTCCCGTACCACCTTTTGACCTTGACCCTTCTTTTCGTTTTACTGCTCCGACCGAGGAACCTCAGCGGTGGTATTATCATCATGATGATCTTTGCGTATGGCCCTGGATGAGCGAACTCGACTTTTGAGACGGGGTATGTGCAATCACATGGAAGAAGTGGAATGAGTACTTAAAGGGAAGGAATGCTTCTCACGGGAGAAGGTATCCTTCTGTAGCGCGCTTTTCCATTCTCCATGTCAAGGAAAATGCCGTTCATAGGATAGCGTACTTCCTATCGGATATTTACCTTAAACACAATGAGATACTTCTCACTGGAGAAGATGCTCAGGGCAGAGTCATATGCGATTCAAATTGCCATAGCTGGCATCAAGTGGAGCCAAGAGCTGAGCTCTACCGTTTAGTGCAGTATGCTTTCCTGACTTGGAAAGGAAACTGAACATGTGGGCAATCTTTCAAAGAGAGTTTTGACCGAAGATCCGTTTGCGTTTTGTGTGCTTGTTCTGCTCTTTTGAAAAGGCTGTCTCCAGGCTTAGGATGTATAGATTCTCGCAAGTCATTATGTAGCTCAATGTCACTCCGCTCTTATTTCGCTTGGGCAACAACAGGCAATGTAGACTGCTGACTTCACGGTCATGCAGCTCGACGTGTTTTTAAATGTGTGCCTGGTTGAAACGCAGAGTGTTACACATCCAGGTGCCTGTCTGCTTCACGTATCACATGCATGTATCTATGATGCCTGTTGCTCAAATTCTAGCATTCTAGCAGAGTACTGATCTGCAGCTGTGCGTTTGTAACAAGAAGAGACACCCGTGTTTGCTTGTGTTCCTGTACGCTTTGCGAGGGGACACGCGTCCAGGTTGCGATTCCAAACGGCAGCCAAGGGCTGCAAAATTCTAGCGCACACTAGTCTCATTGCAAATCCAACCAATCGTGCTTTCACACGTTCTCCTTTCTCCTGCAGCACTTTACCCTAATGCATAAGACTTTTGCAGTTGCAATGACGTCTTGCGCACATGCCTTTGCAAAGGCGGAATAGGCACAGAGTGAACACAAAATAGGCGAGACAGACTTGCGAGGTAGATGCGCGCACCGTCCACACTAGAAGTTCAGAAACGCACCTGTCATGTGTCATGTTTCCCACATGCACCCGAAGGTGGGGGGTCGAGGGTTCCATAAAGCCAAAAAAAGGAGCCTTGGGCTTCCATCAGGTGGCTGAATACGTTATGGCTGGAAAAGCCACAATGGGAGAGAGAGAAAACAAAGCTCCGTTTCAGAAGATACAAGAACAGATCCCCAATTGGGGACTGTCTCCGATCGAGGCCACCGCGGTGCCGTAACGGAAAACCGTTGTCAGCACACGTTCGACAAGTTGGACGCACTCCTGGTTGGATTTAATTTCAAACAAACAGACCACCGCAATCAACAAACAACCACACATTAAAACAACACAACAAACAAACAAAGCAGGTCACTCACTTTTATCCCCACCCCCACTGCGACATCCTGGGTGTTGGTTTCCCCTGCTGAAATTTAATTGCTTGCCTTCAGTCTGCACAACATGAAACTGCGCTCATTGCTGAACTTGAAGCTACTGCAGCAACCGTGTGACATGAAACTGCAACTGCTTGGGACGTGACTTTCATAAGTTCGGGAAGGAGAACTTCACACACACACACAGAGACACACTGATAGATTTGCAAAGGGAAGAGGTCGAGGCAGCAAAGTGGGGTGGGGCAGTGTGTTGTAGACTAGCTTGTGCATGGAACAACTGTTGCAAAACCTAATCTGGACACCACAGGGGTCCTGTCCTTTTCTAATCGTGGCACCACAGGGGGCTGCCAGGCGCGTCTTCGTTGAGCGGCGACTCCAACGGCATGCACCACTTCCCTGCTGTGTATATCCGCTGATTTGAAACTGTAAAAATCAAATTGCAGGCACAACATGCTAGCAACACATGCCATTTGATGTTCACGGTCAATAGGAGCGACCCTGTGTTCCCATGTGCTAGGGAAGTTGCACACACACACACATACACATACGCGCTTACACCGCACAAACAGATGCAGCAACGCATCCGTGCCCGGCCTTGTCGCCGAGAGCTACACTTGCGGAGCAGGTTCCGAAGGACACCCTGCACCGGATGGAAAAGCTGGAGCATGTCACTGCTTCACACTTGCTGCATCCCTGCCAGACGCTCTTGCACCTGCATTGCTTTCTGCAGTGCATGGCTCCATGCTGACTTAAGGCAAGCACCTTGCAGAAAAGAATTTATACCACCGAATTCAGAAGATCCGCAAGGCACGGTTTGGTGGTGAAAAAACTATCGTGGGTTTCGTTGCGCCCTGCCAGATTGCTATGTTGGAAGCAGATTCCGCGCTTGTGGATCTGCACACCAAGGATTGTCAGATTGTACATACTGATTGCCGGATTGTGCATGATGTGCTTGTCTTATCCTCCTGCTCGGCTTGACTTCGTAAGGAGCTGGCGACAGCTCAAGAAGTATTTCGGTCATGCAGGTTCTGCTTTTCCTTGATCGTTGAGCAGTCCTTGGTATGACAGATCGCGTGCGAGGTTCCACATTCATATCATGCCTGCAGGGGCTAAGGACCCTCAGGTTCTGCAGCGCGAACTCAGGCAGAGCTGCTAGGTTTTTTCGATGATACTGTTGTTTTTGTGTGCTTCGTGCTGGCCAGGGAACGGTCTAAGCATCGCCGTGGAGATCTCGGAGCATGTGGCAGAGGCTAGGAAGCCCCGACTCGGCTGCGGCTGAAGGTCTGTCTGAGTCGTTTATGGACTTGGTGCGGGACGGCCTGAACAGCGTGGGTGATGTCCATGGCGCCATCCTTACCGGGCGCTCTGGTGGGGCTGCAAAAAAACGGCCAGAGTGGCATCTGTGCAGATTGCAGTTCCCCAGGGCTGTGCACCAATGCGGGGTTCGTCTCGGACTACTTCCACTGCTACTGGTAGGGTCAGACATGACTAGTTTTCCGTGATCTGTCGTGGTCTGCTCCAGTTGGGGGGCGCACAAACCCTCTCGGGCAGCTATGGCCGTGTAGAAGTAGACAAGGCACCAACTTCAAGATGAAGACCGGCTTCACACCTGACAAGGCCAACGACGTCCAGGCGGCAGCCAGTTGGTGTGATCTGTGTAGAGTTGAAGTGAGGCGATCACTTTACCTTGGTATGTGCAGGACAAGACCTTCTTCAATCTGAACAATCCGACTGAGCAGGACCGATTTCATTGGAACTACACATATGAGGCAGGTCACGTTCTGGCCAGTTCCCCGCCTCGCAGCCTCAAGCATCCCTCAGGCCAACAGCACGCAAAACCCCCAGTACAAGTACACCTTTCCGGGTGGAACGGCGTGGCTCAGGCGCCGTTTGAATGGACAAAAGGTGCTCAATGAAGTGATGTGGCGACTCGGAGGCTCTTCAAGCCGAAGGTGCATGCGTGGCTCGGGTTTACGATGAACCTGAGTAGTCACATGCCGGACATCACGCAAGCGCCAATGCCCGAGTCGCATTGGTGCTCTCTCCTTGCCGGGCTCATGTGGAGAAATCGCAGAAGACATCGAGGCCACATGAGACAGTGGACATCCTCGTCCAGAGTCCGACGGCTTAAAGAGTCACACACCAGTCTTGACACTGAATCGCGGCTCCCATGCATCAGGCTATGCAGACCTAGACCTAGATATTGGCACAGCTGCAGACTTCGACGAAGACAGGTCGCGATCCGCTTGAAGGGCCGTCTGTGGAACTGCTTCTGGGCAGGTCTTCCTCCGTGCTTCACAACATGCTGGACGTCTTTCCTATTCCGATCCTCAGCAAGCTGAAGTCTCGGCCCCAGCGATCTCACAACATGACACCGAAGTGGAATCAGAGTTTCGCAGAGGACGGACACAGCGCAGTTTATGCACCCCTTCACCTTTCACATAGGCCTTGCCTCATTGCTTTGCATGGGATGATGGTACTTCTTGCACGTCGGAGGTGGAACGCCGATTACGGTGACCCCAGGATGGAGCATCAATATGAAGGCCAACTTGGGCTTAATGGAATTGTTCCTGATGTTCAGTGCCCTAAGATCTTCCACATCGGACAGCTCAAGGGCACCATGCGAGTGGGCAAGGGCGCTTAGATTTCGACGGGTCCTTGCGCGAAGGATCCCTTTCTTTCGGGCTATGTCCGTTGATTTTATCTGAATTCTTGTGGGAGCTTCTAGGACCTCTTGCTTCGTGGATCTGAGGCCTGGAAACGAAGCTGCTCAGCCGCGGGACGATGCACTTCGACACAGTACGGCGCCCAAAGCCCAACACATGTGCATCATCTTACCGCGTCTCCATACGACGCAAGAGTGGCAGTCACGGTCTGGTGTTGGCTTCTGAAGCCGTACCCAGACCTTCGGCGAGCAGCACAACTTTTCTGTGGAGATGAAGAACGCCAGGGGCTTCTTTTTGAGAAGACAGCTAGGAATGAGAAGTGTCTTTGGCTCAGAGCTTGGAGGCGCTGCTAGTCGCCTGCCACAGCCGCACTTCGTATCGGAGTATCCTTGCAACATCGCACTGCTTTTGATAATGCCTCCGGCACTGCATTCGAGTCAGCCTGTTCAGAGCTCAAATGTGGATTAGCTCCAGCATACGCTCTTGGGCAGCGATTCTTGCTTTGTCCGCTTGTGGCATTCCAGACATCTCGCAGATTGTGTTCCTGGGTGTTTCCCATTCGTTCGCTTCCCTGCTGCCTCAAAGGCGGACTGAAACTGCTCCAGCAATGGCATGTCCGCAGATGTACTGAGTGTGCTTTATCGTTGATCCTTCGTTTCCGTGAGTTGGCACACTTTGTCGAGAGAGTACGCGCTGCTAGGACTGAGTTTGCACAAGGAAGCCTCGCAGAGCTGGCTTGGTTGCTCAGGTCAACTTTACTTCTCCAGCCTGGCTGCTCTTCACGAAACACTTTCAGTCCGATTCCAAGATTTTCGTTCCAATTTGCAGGCGAGTTTCTGAATGTAGAGGTTGGGCGTGGAATTCGAGCCAAACGTGCCGAACTCAGGAAGGGTGCTGCAAAGCAAGCCAGTTGTGAACAGTTTGGGAGATTTCTCGATATTAAGAGCAACTTCTCAGTGCAGCTTTGCACTCGGACGTTCTGTTACCTTGCCACACTTTTGCCGGGGCTCAAGGGTGAAGCTCCAGAAATCCACTTCGTTTTTCTTATTCCTTCGAAAATCGTCAAGCTGTCTGCTGTCCAAACATCAGACGATTTTGTGCGCTGATTGGTCCAGGTGCGCAAGCCATTGTGACGAAAGTTCTGTGAATGTCATACTGTCCGACGCGAAGAAAAACCTATCGGATGCATCTCTCGAAAAGGACACGTGCATAAGTGAATGCGCATTTCATGCGCATCGAGGTATATCAGGAACACTCGGTTTACTTGAAGCGATTCATTTGACTGTTTTGTGCCTTCAGGCACCTTTTCTGGGCGAATCAACCCTGGAGCTACGTGTGTAGACGAGCGCTGGCCATTCGCATGTTCTGCAGGCATGTGCATTCATGCTCTGCAAAAAAAGGTGACTGCTATGATGCACAGATGTTGCTTCAAGCCTTGTTGCGGGAACTTGCTCGGGTTCCTTGACTGCTTCCGCGGAACGTTTGCCAGTGTTGCACGGCTTGCATTGATTGCATCATGTTGCCACTGCGCCTTGCTGCCGAGATCTGGGTGAAGGGCGGCTTTGGATTTCTGCAGGATGTCGAGCTGGGTTTCGGCTTCAGGCGCAGCTTCAAGTTCGGAGAGCTGTGATGTCGAAGCAAGCACTCTGTCTGCTTCAAAGGCCGTACTGCAACATTTCCATCACGGAGCAATCGGATGAACTCATGGGAGGGCCTGGACCCGACAAGGAAGTCTTCTGCTTTCTGACGCTGTGTGCTCGTAGGTCCGAGACGAACGAGCTCGCCATTTATCCATATCGTGTAGTGGGCAGCGATCTCAGGAAATCCTAAATTGAAACACTCCTTCTTCGGTAAACGACCGTCGAGATGTCACAGATCATGTCTGCCTCAACACCCCTGAAGAGTGGTGAGTCTTGATCAAAGGCCTTCCGTTCGGGAGCTGTTTCGCCTTGAAGATCAGCCGGAGACTCAATGACGATGCACGTTTCATTCTCATTCGCTGTTTTGCCATGTCGGCCCACCTTTCTTGAGGTGCCAATGGGCAGTACAAGACCACGTCCTCCTTGCAAATTTTCTTTGATTTGGGTATAGCACAAGTTCGATTCTTCCTGCCATGTAAACAGGGCGTGCCAAGTGAGCGTTGGTGGAGTCATTCGTTTCCAGAACAAGGTGGAGGCACGATGCTCTGCATTGCGCAGCATGGGGTTCAAAAGACAGCAAGCAACACTGACAGCCGTCACCTAGCATGACACGAAAGTTTTCCTTGAAGCATCTAGCCGAAGAGGTGATTGCCACACTTCTTTGCAGGTTTCTACCGATGCGATCGCAATGTTGGGATTTTCGGGGGATGGCTTCTGCCGCACAAGTGGAGACACTATGTGGGTCCCGTAGGTCCGTTTGCACATGGGGGACTGTTCTCGCCACGTTGCAGATCTTCGAGTTTCCGCCGACGACACAGAAACGGCTTCTTACAGATCCCATCAAGGCAAGTATTCGCGATTCTAGAGTCTTAGCGGCGGCGAAGACAGCACAGTGGAGCTAGCGATTTGTGCTTGGGAGGTGGATGTCCTCAAAGATGGCAAGGCCGCGGTGTGCTGGGGGAATATGCCGGGTCGGTGAACATTCCGCCACTGCAGGAAACCGTGGCCACCGGTGAGATTGCCAGAATCCCAGAACTGCTGCCATCTTTCGGTTCGGCGTGTGGAGAAGCTCCTGAGCGCCCAATTTGGTCGAAGTGACTTGCCCGTCTAGTTTAACAATATGTCCCATCGGCTCAACACAAATGCAGCCCAATTTATATCGGATGATGTTGACGGGCTCCCCGGACAATGCTGCATGCTGAGGTCTGCCAGAAGCTGGTGAACGGAAAGCACGAGTCTTGTGTATCTTTGGTGAATGCTTGCTCCCGGCGGCAGCGCGATTTAGTGTGGAAGGTGCGAACCGCATCCAACGCAAGTTCGCATGGTGGTCGGCAACCAGGTCCTCGCAAGCTCTGAGCAACAGCATGAGCGGTTGATCTGGGGCCATTGGAGGAAGTGCTGGTAGACTTGGGCATTTACTTCCAGGCATGTTCGCTTCGTAAGCCAGCATGTAAGGCCACAGCTGCTTGTCGGTGCAAATGACTGGTTTTACTGCAGAAGCATGCCTGTAGCAGAAAGTCGCAACAGCGCAGGCGAATGCCTTGAGCGAGCTGGAGATCAACATGCAAAGTATCAGCGTGCGTGTTCCAATGTTCACGCTCGACCATTCTGCTGAGCGGGCCTGAGCTCTTGCACAGCCACTGTCCCAGTCCTGCAAGTGATGTGTTGTTGCCTTGTCAGACAGCACTACAAAAAGTGGTGGGCCAAGAAGAGGCAGCAATTTGGAGCAAACGCCACAGTTTGTGTGTGTGCCTGCTTGATCTTTGCCTGGGATCGCCTGTGTTCGGTGCTATTTTTGGAATTACAGGACCCTTCTCCCCCTTCGGCCCCCGCCCTCCGTTGCTTAGTTTCGGGTTTGGGGCTCTCCTCGAAATCAAAGTCACTCCGGCACGGATTTGGTGCTAGCAGTTGGATCTCGTGCACCCTCTCCTGCAGAATCGCAAGACTTTGGAGTTGTGCCTATGCCACAACGGGCGCGAAATGTGCCTCATTCTCAGGTTTTCACGATGTGCGGGATTTATGCTGCATCTCCGATCAACAATCTAGCTTGCTGTGCAGGTTCGAAACTGAAAGCCAAGTTGGGCCCTCACTTGCTGTGGAACTGAGTTGCAGTTGATGTGCGTTTGCATTCCGTGTCAAAGGTTTCCTGGCGAGAACCAGCTGTTTACCAGCGATACGATCTGGGAGCTCGGTCCCGTGTTCACAGTGCAGAGCTGAGTCTTTATGCTCCCTATGCTGGGAAAGGAGAGAGTGCCAGAGCCTAGGAGAATTGGCTGACCAAGCCGGTCGCTGACCTCGCGCAGGGTCAATCTGCCAACGAACAAAGGCCATTGAGTTTCTTGCGGGTTGCTTTTCGCAAAGAGTATCTGAGTGTCGTTGGTCGCAAGGTTGCAGAACAAAGTCGCGGTCCGTGCGAATGGCACTATCATAGCCACGGGTATGGTTCTTCAGACGAACGTCAAAGAGGTGCCATCAGCTGTGTTCACGCTTTCACACGTTGGCAGTCGCTGCATGATCTGGAAGGAGAAGCCTCTTAACAGCATTGAGGACTTGGAAAGCGAAAGGAAGTGCAGGGCTTGGAACTCAAGGTCTGGATGCTAGGCTGGTGGGCAAAGCCCGCTCTAGATCAGCGAGATTGAATTTGCATGGATCCCCGTCCACAACCACTCATCACCCCTGGCACCCGCCGTCGTCTCGCTCGACTGACGGTCAAGCTTTTGGCAAAGCGGAACACAAATTCCACGAAGAGCACACTGGCACAAGTTTGTCCTCGCGGGCCATTCTGAGAACGTCCACAGGAGTGAAATCTGTTGCAGATCAGCTGATGTACTGCTGCTTCTTCTGGTATCATGTGTCCAGTCGCATAATACCCACGACAGCGTTCTGCTTCGAATCTCTGTCCAGGGAAGCCATGCAGACCCTTCCGACGCAGGCACCGGAGCTCAGATACAGCTTGAGAGTGGCAGAGTTACGAATCCTGTTTGTGACCTTGCCTGCCAACATCTGCCAACATGTTGCGTGACAACGTCGTGGCTGCTGACCGACTACTTGGAACGTTGCAGCGACAGTCAGGGTACTAAAGACATGCGCAGATCCGCGGTTGGTTTAGCTGCATGTTGCAAAGCCCAGCGTTCTTCCACAGTTTGCGTTGCAGCTTCGAGGTAATGTTGATGGACGCAGCCAACCCAAACAAGATGGCCACCGCCTCAGCGCATCTCAGCAGGTATCCAATTGTTTTACGAAGCAGCGCATGGCTCCCGTGAGGTCGGCTCGTGTCAGATTGAATTAGACATTATGCCCGTCGAGTACGGTGCTTTTTGGGTGCAGCCCTTCGAGGCCACCGTAGCCAAGGCGGTCGATGACTGAACGATCGCGGCTGTCGCGGCAGGGCGACAGGTTTGTCGTCGGGCTCTCCTACACCTTCGCTTGGGCGACGCACGGGGCGGCATGGGAGCCCAAGCTAGTCGATGGGGATTCGAAGCCGCGGTGTGTGCCCACCAAGAATCCGGTCCGAGGTTGCCGGAAGCTACTACAGCTTCACGATCGCGCTGCATGAGGTCTCGATTAGAGACTATGACCTGTTTTTCCCCCACCCTCGCTGTGGGGTTGTTAGATTTTAAAGTCAGCTGTTACTCCCGCCCACCTCGTCCGCTGTCGCCCGCTGAGACTACCTCCAGAGACTGCCTGGGGTGCCCACCCCCAGAAACTACCGTGAGACTGGAGTGCCCAACCCCACAGACTACCGTGAGACGCGCCGGACTGCCCAACCCCAGAGACTGCCGTGAGACTCCCTGGAGTGCCCACCTGGAGTGCCCAACCCACAAGACTGCCGTGAGACCCTCTGGAGTGCCCAACCCGGGGACCCCAGGACCTTAACGCCAGTCAGTGATGCGGCCCCAATCGTCGACTGACCTGAACCGAACACTCGTGTTTTGTTCCGTGTACGGGGACCCCGCGACAGTAACGCCAGTCAGTGGTGTGATACCATGCAAGGTCGTCGACTGACCTGAATCGAACACTCGTGGTTTGTTCCGTGTACGGGGACCCCACGACGGTAACGCCAGTCAGTTGTGTGATACCATGCAAGGTCGTCGACTGACCTGAATCGAACACTCGTGTTTTGTTCCGTGTACGGGGACCCCACGACGGTAACGCCAGTCAGTGGTGTGATACCATGCATGGATCGTCGACTGACCTGAATCGAACACTCGTGTTTTGTTCCGTGTACGGGGACCCCACGACGGTAATGCCAGTTAGCTGTGTGATACCATGCATGGGTCGTCGAC
>CAJNJA010068375.1:0-22556 GCA_905231915.1 Symbiodinium necroappetens
CTGCTGCCGCTACTGCTGCCGCTACTACGGCTGCGACTTCGACTACGACTATGACAATTATTATTATTATCGTTATTAGCATTATCATTATGCTTATTATAATCATTAGTATTACCATTATTATTACCATTGTCATTATCATTATGATTACAGTTATTATTATCATATTTGTTATCCTTATTCTTATCCTGATTATTACCATTATTATTAATATTATTTTCATTATTATCATTATTATTATCATGAGCATTATCATTATTAGTATCATTACTATTATCATTGTTATCACTATGACTACTAGTCTTGTTATAATTCGTATGATCAATGTCGCTTATCGTGGTTATCATGATTTTGATTATGGTTATGACTCATGACTATCATTAAACCCTAAACCCTAAACCGAGCACGAGCCGAGGATCAGCCGCTCCTTCCCGCCGTCGCCAAGCTCTTTGCTGCCCGGGGCAAGGTGGCTCTGACTCTGCTGAAAGGAATCCCGAAACTGCAAAGCCTGAACACACACCTTAACGTGTCTTTCGAAAACCTCGAAGCCCGCCTAAAGCCGTAAACCCTAAGCCCTACAACCCCAAGCCCCTAAACCCTAAGACGTATTCCATACTGCATCCCAAAGCCCTGTTCTGTTTTGCAAATTAAGCCCTTACCCACTATAGAACCCTTATAGTAGCAGTGTCCCTTCGAAGGTATTCCTTCAAGTTTCCGTTTTGTGCGATCCTTACAGTATCCCTTCGGGCATCCCTTTTGATTGTGGTACTCGTAGCCTTCTAGTATCCCTTCAAGGAGCCCTTAAAAGGGCCCCCGTAATGGAGCCCTTAAAGGAACCTGCAGGAACCCTTATCTTGCATCCCTTCGGGGGATCACTGTTTTGCGACCCTGAACGCCTGCTCAGAAAGGCGCTCACGGCGTGGCCAAAGCGCTTGGCTTTCAACGAGGCGCTCCAGGCGCCCCGGGAGAGGATGGTTCAGGGGTTGAGGGTTGGGTGTAGGATTTGGGGGTTAGGGTTCAGGGCTTGAGGTTTAGGGGTCAGGGTTTAGGGTCTAGCGTTTAGGGCTTAGCGCTTCGTTTCAGAGCTTCTGCGCCTCGAGAAGGTCAGGAAATAGCCCCAAAGCTCGATTCTGGTAGGGTTTAGGAAGCTTAGGGGTTTAGTTCATGATTTAGGCCTAGGGGTCTTGGCATCTTTCGCAGTTCACCACCATCACTAAACACCCAGAAGGTTTGTCATTTCATCTTTGTCTAGTTCATCGGTAAGCCAGCATTCAGCCTCCCCGGAATACTTCGGCTTTGCCTATATCTTGCGGTTTCGGGGTCACGACTTTGGGGACAGTTTAGAGTCTGTGTTAGGGTAAGGGGCTCCCAGGCGGTCCAGGATCTGGCTTGAAGTTGCGGTGTTGACGGGCCGGTTTCTCCCAGGTTTGGGGCTTTTCTGTACCATAGTATTTCTTATGGTATGCTTCTAGTTCCTTATTTATGGTGCCCGCAAAAGCTGGGAGTCCGGTATTTTCGGTACGTGGATCTTATGTGTTGTAATTTGAAGGGATGTCCGTGGGTGTTCCTTTTCTGCGGAATTCTCAGCTCGTGTTCTTGATGCTTGCTAGGTTCCAAGTGGTCGATCTTGCGCAGTCGCAGTCGTGGTCGTGGTCCGCGGACATAGCAGAAGGAGTAGGCGAGGAGCAGGGCGAATTCGATGCCTCCAACCCCAGCTTTGGCCGACACAGTCGTCAAAGCCTTGTCCTGCTACGAGCCGACGCTGATCCCAAGTGCCCCAACCTCGCCCATGCAAGATTGGTTCATCGCATGGGTGACATCGCAAACCCGACGAACGCAATCATTTCCCGATCTCTGCCCAAACCCTAAACCCGAGACCCTAAACCCTGAACCCAAGCCCCAAACACCCACCTTTTTTCCAGGAGTTGTCCAGCGTTGACTCCTGGCCTTGGCATTCTCCTCGGCGGGTCTTCGTCCTGCCCTGCGGAACTCAGGCTTCCTGGGAACAAGGCTTTTCGGGTGGGTTTGTTGTTGTTTGTCGCGTGTGGGCAGGCTGAGGCCGGGGATGCTTGGGCATGTGATGTTGGCTGTGCCCGAGTGTTCAAAGTAGGCTGCAATCGGATGTTTGGGGCCTCGGAATCGGGAAGGCGTTCAGAGGAAGCTTCACTTGTTCAGTTCCGCACAGTCCTGCTGCCAGTTCTCTGAATCTTCATGTCACAACTCGGATTGGGTCCGACTCTGGGCCTCCGATTTTGGTAAGACTTGCCTCTGCATGCCTCTCCGACGCGTGGGATCGGTTTTCCACTTCACGCGGCTGTCCTTTACCAAAATACCCAGAACTGAGCTAGTCATGCATAGTCGTGCAAGTCAACAAAGGCAGGCAAAGCGTCCAAAGACAGTGGTTTGGTCTCAGCCTGTTGTATTGATGTGAGGTGTCAGATTTCTGACGACAGGTCGGCTAGGGAAGCGAGAGACCTGTGCCGGCAGGTCTCGACGAAGGCGTGGCTGGAGGCTCCCTGCCAGCCGGACGAACCTGCAGCTGCTGCGCCAACATCGTGCCATATGACACCTACTGCACTGTCTTGTTGTTGCACGCGATCTTACCTTCCGACATGGTGCGTTGATGTAGGCCCAAGTTTGGAAGAATAGTGTGAACAAGTGTATCCGAAACATGCTGGCCCTTCAACATCGAGCTTCAGCAGCTTCAAAGCTTCAGCAACCCGAAACCCTCCCGAAACCCCCGACGGCCAGGCTTGTGGCTCGCTCAGAGGGGTCGAGATCATTCGCGGAGGGGGTGCCCGGCTGTTTGCCGACACCCCCGAGTTGGTGCCTGAGGCAGCTCGGAGGAGAGGTGTAAGGCTTATGCTCTTTGCATCCTTGTCTGGTAGACCTTCCGGTCTGGCATAGCATCTGCGGTGGGTTGCAGACTCTCGAATGTAGCCAGCGGGCAGCGACCAGTGAAGTGGTGCAGCGCGAGGTGCTACAGCAGCTTGGGTACTATGGGGACGAGATGAACGAGGCATCAGTGCCGCCCTTCGCGGAGGGTTCTTTCAGAGGCTTCATAGAGCTGCAGGTTATGCATTCGCAGGATCTGAGCGAGGCGATCGATGTCTTCGTGGACATGCCGCCTGCATGCCTCAAGTCCTTTTGGTTCTTGTGTTAGGCGCTTTGATGATATTTTTCAGCGGCACGCGTGCCAGCTCTATGTTGCGCCTCCGACAGGAAAGGCAACAGCAAAGCCCTGGCTGCCATCAGCATTTTCATCCAGCCGGACCACCCGGCAGCAGCCTCATTGTATTGCCAGTCATGGCGTGGCCAGGCTCAGCCATCTCAGCATTCACGAACCCCTTGGTGGTCTGGAAGCTTCAATTCACCATCCGAGTCCAAGGTCCACACAAAGAGTGCTCTCCTACACGCTGCGCTGGTATCTCCAAAGCTGCACGGGGAGTGGCAGCTGGCGCCCAGTGATGGCCGCATAGCTGCACCTCTGCAGGGCAGATGTGATCGTTGTGCTTCTTCAGCTTTGACTTTGGAAAGCTGCAGCTAAAGCCGAAGCCCGATAGTCTCGCAGCTCCATCCGCGTTCGGACTTGTCCTCATCGCCAGACCTCGTGCGCGGTCACCTCCTGGCGCATGGTTGGCTCCGTTGCTCGGCATTAATTCAGCATACAAGTCTTTCGCTTTGCTGCGTGATCCTTATGAGCATCTAACGCGAGTCTCTGGAATGCTGGCTGTGTGGACACCCTGAGTTGTCTCCTTCCGTCGTTCGAAAAGCAGGCCGGCGCTCTGCGCCTCGCCTTGATGTCTTCACAGCACTTTGCCGATTCAGCGAAGCGAACGGACTCCCGCTGCGAAGGACCAACAGCCCGTCGAAGTCAATTTTTCAGTCGGTCTTTTACAATGTAGTTCCGGCAGACCAATAAAGAAGTTGCTCATGGCATCCTTGCCTTCTTTCAGGACTTACAACGGCGCTGTGAAGGAGTTCTCAAATCATTTGACCAAGGTAGATCCAAGCCGCCGTGACGGAGCAAAACATCGAGATGCCTGGAGTCTGTGAACTAAGATCAGACTTCCTGCCTCAACGCTCCCACGCCGCCTTTTTGTTCATGGCAGTGTTCTTCAGATCCTGATCTTCCCCAAACCATCTTGGACAGCCACCCGCCCCATGCCATTTCGGTCGGGCTCCCAACTACTCCCAACCTTGATCAGACCTCCCTCGCAGTCCTCCGCCATGGCCACGTCTGAGCCGCTACTCCACTGCGATGCCGAGCATACTCGGCCTCTGGTGGAGGGGCACCTGCAGAGGTGGGGACCCTGGTTGTAGAGTCCCAAGCTGACATGTTCGATGCATCCGCCTTGGGAGGTGCAGGCGTGTGAGCCTCGTGCTCGCCACGGGGCTTCTGGCTGGGCCCGGCATCTTTCTGAGCCTGCGAGGTCCTGAGGCCTGCAGGGGCCGATGCCGCGAAAGCTGAAGCCGGTTTTTTTTTTCTGGGAGCTGGCTTCACAGGGGCTGATGACATGTTCGGTGCGTTGAGTGGGTTTCTGCGAGTTTGGGTGTGTGTCTCAGCGATTTTGGCTTGCTGGTAGCCGGTAAGTATTCGAGCCTCATGCTGCGGCACCTCTCATGCTAGCACTGGAGCCCTCGTAAGTCCCTCGTGGGGTTTTGGGAGGAGCAACCCCCGCGCACAAGGCTTTAGATTCATTGCTGCAGCTTTCTTCTAGCATCCTTCCCTCAAAGTATGGGGTTGAGTGTTTCAGGTTCAGGCTCTCGATTTCAAGGCTGAGTGTTTCACATGCTTTAGGCTTTCCGCAGAAATAGGTGCCTGGTCCCTTCAGGCTGTGGACGAGGCAGCGCCAACTGTGGCACTGGCGGATTCCGATTCCAGGCCTGCCCGATTCTGCTCTGCCCGCGCTCTGCCACGGAAGCCCCAAACCCTAAACCCCGCTGAGCTGCGAGACTCTGCGAGCAAAGGCCTTCCATCGTTCGCCTCAAGATCTTCGGCGGCCTCCTCCTCAGAGCGCAGCGAGCTTCGTGCGAGGGTTATGATCTTGTCACACTGAAGCATGCCTTGCTGACTGAGAAAGGGGTCTGGTTATGACGAACCATTTTCTTTTGAAGTCATAGTCTCTATCCTTTTCATCTCCGTAGTACATTATACTTCTTCTACAGGTGATAAGGCTTCAGCGGACACACCCTCCCCAAAGCCCTATTCTGGTTGACATGTGGTCTTGAGGTCCAGAGCCGCCTCCCAGAGTCTTGGACTGGGTGCCCCGGGTCTGCACACATCTCTACGAGGGGCCGCAGTGCTCCAACGTGACACACTGGAAAGGAAGGGTACGGCTGGAACTTGACAATCACGTCATCGAGGATGTGCAGATGCATTCCCGGGGGCATTCCTCGGCGATGTTTCCGAAGCATCAGTTCTCTCTGAAGCTGCCAAAGCGGATGCCTCTTTTGGGCATGGCACCGGCCAGACGCTGGGTGTTGGCCACCTCCTTCGTGGACGTGTCCTTCCAGCGGAATCCAACAGCGTTCGAGGTGTACCGGAAGCTGGGTGGGTGGGCCCCAGATACCGTGTATGTGAAGGTGGAGTGGCACGGCTCCATGCCCCAGTTTGGCAGGCTTGTTTCTGAGAGCACCAGAACCCATTTCCTGGGAGCTGGTAGAGAGTAGCAGAAGCTATCAGAAGCTTCGATATCGGGTTCGAAAGGGTCGGATGCCATTTCAAAGAGTCCAAACTCAGCGTGAAGACCAGCTGCCGCCAGCCCAGGAATCGATTACGGACTCTACTACATCGGCGAGCGCGTGGAGTGTGGGGGTGGCCGACTGGATCCTCTTTCCGCTTAAAGAACCCATTTTTCCCCCTTCATGTGCTTTAGCCTGTGGTTGTTGTCGTTTCTTGCGGGTGAAGCGCCTCGCATGATTGTGCACCTGACGACTGCTAGCGTCTCTGCAGGGTCCCACGTGTCCACGTGTTCGTGTTTGCTCGAACAATCGAATAATGCACCGCACCTTGAGCTCGAGTTTATGTCTTTGAAAAACGCTGGGCGTTTTATGGACCTAAACCCCTAGCTCTCTTAAAGCCTAAGCCCTAAACTCTGAAGCCTAAACCCGGACTACACACTACACGTACACCCTTGAACCCTAAACGCCCTAAGCGCTAAGCCATGAGCTACACCGAGGATTCCTGTCACACGCGGCCGGATCAGCCCGAGGCTTCGGATTTCCTGCTGACAATCGACTGGGCAAAGCCGGGCAAGGCAGACGGCATTGGGCAAAAAGAAGCCAAAGACCAAGAGGAGTTTAGGTTTCAGGATTTCAGGGGTTAGGAAGTTAGGACTGTTTGCAGGCTTCCTCCCCCTCTTTGTTTTCACAGTGTCTCGCCTAATCAGAGTTTGCATGGAGGAAGCCGGTAGCACAAACTTGAAAGTCCGGTGCTCAAGGTGTCACTGCGAAGCAACGTGACCTCCACCTTCTTCAGTGTGCTCGAGCCGAAGGGCGCCCTTCCCAGCAGCAGCGTGGCCTTCCTCCAGAAGCTCGTCGATTCTGTAGACAGCCTGGCGGCCTCCGGCAAGAGGGGGTTGGCCGAACTCCTCGACTTTCAAAGCTTTGTACGTTACCTCTTGGTAGAGGAGCTGGCCAAGGACGTCGACGGCTACGCATTCTCGAACCTTGGGACTGCCTTCTGTGTATCGCAGTTTCATCTTCGCTTTGCTCTCGCCCTGCCTCCTTTTGTTCTGCTACCGAGTAGCAGTAGTAGTTGATTGCCATAGTACAGCTGTTGTCACCTGCTCATAGCTTTCAGGAATTACGTGATGGCCCGACAGGGGTGGCTGCTGCACGCTGCTCCCTGGGACTTCGACCTGGCTTTCGACTTTGCTTGCATGCCGCGATACTTCACGAACGTCTTCACCGGAAATGTCTCCTTAGGGGTGCTCCTCGGATCGCACAGGGTCATCTTGGGAGTCAGGGCTCGGTCCCTATATTGAATTCTATACACCGCCAGAAAACCCTGTAAGCACACTTGAAAACAGTATACTTGCGAAGCCGTATACGCCTTCCTGGCCCCCCTTTCAAAGGACCGGCTGGAACGTTGAGAACTCCCGCGCCGATGCTCTGTGGATCGGACCTTCTGGAATCCCCGGAGGGAGCGCAGCCAGACTCTCCTAGTTGTAGGGAGGTTTATAGGCGTTTAGGGTTCAGGGTTCCGGAGGTTTTGGGGTTCAGGGTTTCAGAGTTTGTGGGTTCACGATTTCAGAGTTTTAGGGTCCAGGGTTTCAGAGTTTCAGGTTTTGGGGGGTCTGTTGGAGAAGTTGTTCCTTCAGGTACTTCAGGAATTGGCTTAGATTACGGAGTTCAGGACCCAGAGTCTCGAGCCTTTGAACCGAACCCTTGAGACACGTTCTCTTGCTTGCTAGGGGTCTCCTTGTTGTTCCACGGTGCAGGGTAGGGAATACCTCAGGCCTCAGAATCCTACTGAAATTATTGCCGCTCTCGTAATAGGTGCTTGAAGCTGTGCCAACGAAACCCTTAAGCTTCTTCTAACCTACACCTTACGTGCAGTCCAAGTACCGCGGTGCTGACCACTGAAAGGTGAAAGAGCCCACAGATCAAATTGGAATCAGAAGCGTCAGGGACGGGGCTTCCGGGCTTCGTGGCTCCTGGGATTTGTAGGTGAGGGGCTTCGGAGCTTCACGGAGCAGGTACTGTAAGGATTGAATGCTTTCTAGACTTTCGTGGTTTGTGGGCGTGTTTTGGGAATCAGTGTGCTCAGAGTTCTCAAGACCCTTCGAGCTCAGGTGGAGCGTTTCGGCATGAACAAGCGCCAGCTCTTCCTCAATCTTTGGCTCTATCCGGGGTTCAAGGCCTAAACGCTGAGCAAGCGCCGTTAACTTGAGACGATCGGGGACTTCAGGAATGGCGTAACACCAAGCGAGAGACTTCAGAATCGAGGACTTCAGTGCCCAGTTTCAAGATAGTTTCTAGGTAATCGTGCCGTTTTCCCTGCCATGAGCTCCCGGGGATAAAGGGCGGGTTTTGCTTCCACTTCCGTCTAAGTTTTCTCAGCAAGGCAAGCCAGGATCCGAGCAGAGGTGCAGCTACGTATCAAGGAGGCGAAGTATTAGGGGGGGTAGCAACTAAGCCCTGAAATGCTCAGTGTCAAGATGACATTCAGGGAGCCAGTTTGGTTTCGAAGACACAGAGGATGTGAGCTCTTAGCAGGCCGCCTTCGTCGGCGCTTGGAAAGCTGCTCGTGGGCGCATGCTGGGAGATGCCATGCTGGAGGCTATGGTGAGGCAACGTGGGTTCAGATGGGTTCGATGCTTTCAAAACAAGGTGCGATGGTGCCCAGATCAGACATCCGTCCCTCTGTCCCTCGAAGCCGACATCGTTGCCTGCCTAACCTTACACCCATTAAGGTCTTGTGGACTGTGTAGCTTGAACATGTTGTGCGACACACTGGTGGCTGCAGGAGGAGAAGTAAGCAGATCGCTTCAGCTGCCAAAAATGATCTCGAGATCTGGCGCAGCACCCTGGCATAGATCAGATTGGGACCCAAGCACACGTTCTCCACACCATGCATCTCCAACCTGCGTTTGCAAGCGGCATTCTGTTTGTTTCCATAAAGTCACACTCAGGAACCAACAGATGTGGCTTCTGGCGCTGCTGTGCGCCTGAGGATACACATAGCTTCGACAAAGCTTCTGAGCACCTGTCTGAATACCTCGTGTCGCGCGCTCGCTGGATTGATGCGAACGTGGACACCCTGCTGCAGTGACGCTTTGGCTTGCTCCAAGTTGGGTCTGTGGCCGTGTCTTCCATGGGGAGCTTCTCAGCACATGTTGTGCTTGAGCTGCTTGGGTCGCTAGACTCTCCCCCAAAGCACTGGAAGGCACTGGCTGCCAGATCGGCAAGCAGCCGATGGTTTCCCCGCGTCACAAAGTCACTTGTACTCCACCGCCACCGCTATGTTCGGTGTTATGTCTTCTGCTACTAAAGAAATCAATCGTCGATGGTTACTTTTGTGACGTGACGGTGTTGTTAAAACTTACTACTCTACCGGCCCGAATTCTAGCAGCAGTATTAGCAAGGGTTCCCTGCTACAGCCACCATACTACTGTCTACCCCAGACCCCAAATCCCTGTCCTTATTGTTAGCCCACTAGACTACACCTTTTCAACCCCCAATCGACAACTTCCTATTCTGTTTACTGAGGCCCCAAACCCTAAACCCTAAACCCTCAAGCCTAAACCCTAATCCGTAAGCCCCAAACCCTAAACCCTGAAGCCTAAACCCTAAACCGTAAGCCCTAAATCCTAAACCCTGAACCCTAAACCCAACAGCCTGAGCCATATGGCTCCGGTGATGTACAAAAGAGCCGGACGAGCCTGGCCGAAGGTTGATGCAGCGAAGCTAATGGAACAAAAGAGCACTGTGCCGTTATATGGTCTCGCAGTATACTGTGTATAAATGTATACATGTATATTCATATTCTGTAGAGATAGATATAGATATGGGAAAGATATGGACTTGTTCTCGTGCATGCGGCTGTGAGCCTGTTAGGCAGAACCAGTGGCAGTAGCAAAGTACATGAGAAGTCGTCATGAAAGATGGGTCGCATGTTTGTCCTGAAACTCCCACCTTGATGCAAGGTGGGTGCGATGCCCGGCAAGCTGATCCAGCAGCCTCCCCAGCTGTCACTAGAGCTCGAGTTGCTTTTTGGGACGCTCCCAGGTTGCCGTACGAAGCGCTCCCTCAACTGCCCTGCGAGACTTGAGGTGCCTCAAGAGCGTGGCGTGCTCTAATCCGGTTGTGCTCATCGATGAGATCGACAAGCTTGGTGAGTTTCCCAGATCTGACTTTGCTGCCCTGATGCCATCTGAGGCGCAAGTCCAAGGGGACTGCGACGACTGCTGCCATGACAACTTCGTAGGAGATGTGAATAGAGTACAGTAGTAGAATATAGTAGAATACACCAGAATCTAACATACGACACCATGGTGTAGTATAGTATAGTATAGTGATAGTGCATTGCAGCATAGTATAGTACAGTATAGTACTGTACAGTATAGCATAGTCTAGTGCAGAACCATGAAGTAGAATTATTACTAAAACTTAACCGAATGAAGAAGATAGTACACTAGTGCAGTTTTTTTGTTATCTTATTATCTCATCTAATCTCATCTCTTATATTTCTTACCTGTCTTATCTTATAGTAACTTATCTCGTCATAATCTTCTTTTGTCTTATCTTATACTAGATGCCAAGATAGCACATGCTACTACATTAATGCGCGAGGATATGCCACATCACACTATGTCATGGTATGCATGTGTATGTGTGTATCTGTGTACGTATGTATGTATGTATGTATGTATGTATGTGTATCTATATATCTATGTGCATATTACAACACACGACGCTTTGTTATGCTGTGTTATAGGAGCACCAACCGCAGCTGCCTGCACGCACGCGCACACACACACACATTTAGCCAGCCTCGTGGTGTGCTGCTAGAATCCTCGGAGTCTGACCCCCTTGAACCCTACCGCCCAAAGCCCTTAACAGCCTTCTCAGCCCTAGACCCTTAAAGGTGCCACAGTGTTTCGGCTGAGGGAGATCCTAAAGCCCGCAATAAGCCTTGACACCCCGAACCCTGACAAGCCCTAAACCCTAAACTCCAAGGCCGAGACATGCGGGGTGATCCGTCCTCGGTGGGAGCCCCAAAAAGGTGCAGGGAGGTTTCATGGGTACTTCGCACGGTAGAGTGAGGTAGCCAAAACGATTTTCGAGTCAGAAATGAGGTAACCAGAAGGTTTGCTAGAGTTATGAGGTATCCAGAAGTTAAGAGTAGAAGTGAGGTAGCCAAAACAAGAGTGAGAAGTTAGGTAACCAGGACGTTTATAGGGTCTAGTGTATAGTTAAGGTTTCTCCGATGCCCTTTGTTTTTCAAACTCATGCTGGGCTATTCTCATCCTTTCAAGCGGGACGAAAGCATGCTACAAAGTGCTCCAACAGTATGAGCAAAAGCGTTCCTGCTGCCTCCTCCAGGGGGAAATTTGAAATGCATTTCTCCAGGCACTACTGGAAGTGTTGGATCCGGAGCAGAACAACAGCTTCCGCGACCACTATCTCGATGCGCCCTGGATTCATCATGATGAAGTGCAGGTTCTCGCAAGCTGAGCAGGTCTCAGAATTCCTGTTAGGGGAGCTTTCTTTCGGTGGCAAGGTGCCGGTGGACCTCTCCAACATCCTCTTCCTGAGCACGGCGAACGTCCTGGAGACCATCCCAACGCCACTCTTAGCCCTGGGCTCAGCAGTCTCAGTTTCTGGCTCACGGAAGTGCAATCAACAGCCGTGCTGCTCTAGGGAGGGCAGGTCGGAGTCTTGGTGGTCTTGTGGCCGTTATCGATGCACAAGCAATGGTCATCGCAGGGGTGGAGGGCATGAGTAACAGTAGGACCTAAGTAGGAGTCGTCCACGTTTTCGTCGACATCGTCATAGGAAGGGCAGAAATGGTGGGCGTCTCTGGGGGTACTGGTAGTGCATTGTCGGATGTGTGTCGTCTTGGTCCCGCACGGGTCGTTTCGCAGTGGCAACGGTGGCGGTAGCGGAACTTCAGCAAAATTGTGTGAGGCCGTGTGCAACAGGCGCCTCCTCAACTATTTTGCAACTGCCGCTGCCACGAAATACCTCTACGCCACCGTCACGCAATGCCACCCCTTCTGCAGCCTCATCCACTACGATCATCACCACCAGCAGTGCTTAATCGAAATTGCACACGTCTGTGCGGGCGACCTCCCGCCGCAGTGGGTTCGCCGCTTCGCAAGGTTGGGGTTGCAGGCTGATGGCATGTCTCAAACAGCACTTTGGCGATGACTCGCCCGTGGCTCTCGCATCTTGCAGCAAGATGCGGCCGTCGCTGAAGTGCTGTTTCAGAGATCCGTCAGCTTGATTGCTGGGGAGGCGCGTGCTCCGAGAAGTATGATTTTGAGTTTACAAAGTCGGCCAATACTAGGGCAGAGCCAGATTCATCAGCTGGACGGAGCTGCATGCAAACATATGATGGGCTTGACACACCGGTTGCAAGCTGCATGTGTGGCTGATGAGTGTAATTGCTGCATGCTCAAACAAAGCATTGGCTTCAAATTGCGGTGTGCGCACACAGTGAATCTCGCATCGTAAAGGATCGGATGGAAGTCATTCGAATTGCCGGCTACGTGTTTGAGGAGAAGCTCGTGATTGCCAACAAGTGACCTACCCCAATGCGCACTGTTACTGGCGGGTCAGTGGTTTAGCTCCCCTGCCTGACGTGGCCGCCAAAACTTGAACCCATCAGGTACTTGATCCCCCAGACGGAGGCGGGAGACCAGGTTTCACCGTACGTTTTTGGCATTGATGTTGCCTTGAAATTCGGAATGTCGCGAGGGAAGCAGGCTCGGGTCCTGGTGTTAAGAAACGACTCGTGCTAGAATATAAGAATGAAGTCGCTCTTTACCGATAGATAGGTCGATAGATCTACAGCAGCCGGTCATGCTTGAATGTACTCACTGTGTGATGAGAGGTTGTACAGTTGTACTGCACACATTCGTGGAGAAGTGCTTACATTTCTCTTTGCGCAACGGCCCTCTGTCAGCACATCATCAAAACCCCAAAGGCTCCAGCATCGGGACTCGTGCATGGCATGGCCCAGTGGAGCACCAGAATCCCCAACCTCCTGCGCGAATGGATCCATAGCCTGACATCCGAAACCCGATCGTTGCAAGACGCTTGTCGACTGGACAAAACCATGCAAGGCCCGAATGTCCTGCACAGGAGCAGAGCGGTGTCGGTACGGAGCGGATCCAAATGCAGGCAACACCGAAGTTTTGAGCTACTGCTTGCGCAGAGCCGAGTGTGGCAACGATTCAGGTCTCAGCTGTAGGCGTCTTGAGACTAGAGGATACAAGAACTACCAGAAGCTAGGAAAATACTTACGCTCATGGGATCTCCCTCCGTGCATGCGTGTCCGGCTATATGGATCGCGGAATATACGCAAGTGTATGTATCCATGAGTACCCATGTTCATATAGTGCAGTCATCCTCCGTGCCAGGTCTGACAGGTCATGTGTACACTATCGTAATTTCCTTCTTGTTTGTTCACATGCTCAGTTAAGAACGGTTTGTATTTCTACATCGACATATTTAATATCTGCCCCAGCATACCCATCTGTCTGAGTCTACACAGCATACTCTACAGATAAGCAGATGAATCGTCAGACAGGTAGGTAGGCAGGTATGCAGGCAAGCAGGTGGTATTTACGTAGGCAAAGGCTATGTGTGTCAACAGATGTGGTATACACCTAAAGTGGTATTTATTTGGGAGACGGCTAGATGTGTCATCTAATCTGGGGTGCAGGTTCGGTAATCACTCATTGCACGTTTGTTTGTTCATGTGTGTCTCAACTTACACATCTGCATTTGCAGATGTATGCACAATTGCATGCACATTGTTCCCGTGTTAGCTAAAGGGTTTTGTGTGTGTGTGTGCATGCATGTGTGTGTGTGTGAGTGTGTGTGAGAGTGTGTGTGTGTGTGTGTTTGGGTGAACAGGTAAGCTGCAAGCTCACGTGTTTTTTTTCCTTGTTCTCTCTGTCCAGCTCTCTCTCTCTCTCTGTCTCTCTGTCTCTGTCGGTGTGTGTTTGTGTGTAATTCAAAGAGGCAGCTAGGCAAGTATGTACGTATGTATGCCAATGCGCGAATTTACGAAAGTCTGAAAGCATGGCTGTATGAGTGAGTAAATCATGGACGAACGAGCGAATGAACGAACAAATTAATGAATTAACAACCGGATGAATGAATGAATGAATGAATGAATGAAAGGCTGAACGACTGAATAATGCAATGATGATACAAGGAAGAACGACACAAGTAATGAATGCACAGAATGGATGAATCAATCATGTATGACTTGCCTTGCTGACGGATGCACGGACGGACGGACTCACTCACTGAAATGACATGACCTGAGAAATGAAACAATATGAGATGACATGAAGGAAATGAAAGACATGAACGAGATGAATGGACATAAAGAAAGACTGAATGAGTGCATGAACGCATGAATGAATGAATGGATGCATGGATGAAGGAAGGAAGGAAGGAAGGAAGGAAGGAAGGAAGGAAGGAAGGAAGGAAGGAAGGAATGAACGAATGAATTAACGAACGGAAGGAGCGAATGAACGAACAAAGGAGTGACTGACTGATTGACTAACTGGCTGACGGGCTGACAGATAGACAGATAAACAGGCAGACAGAGACAGACAGACGGCAGACAGACAGACTGACTGACTAACTGAAACTGCCTCCACGAGTTTATCAACTATGTTCAAGGAGTGAACGATTAAACATTGATGAGCTCATCAATCGGCAGAAATTTTGATGGGTGCTTAGGCAAGCAGTCAGGCCGGCCGCCTGATCGAAAGATAGACAGATTCAGATAGACAGGTAGATAGATGGTTACATTGACAGGTAGCTAAGTAGACGGATAGATGGATGAATGGATAACTGGAAGGATTGTTCGACGGAGGGACGGATGTAGGATGGACTGGGTCCATAAGATGTAGATGTGACTTGTCGGTTGGCCTTGGTGCGGTACATGGTCAGGAGGATGCTCTCCACAAGATGATCAAGGACTACGCCCGTGAGGCTGCAGCAAAGGATGTCCGGAGTCTTCCGAAGCTCTTCCCGGTTTAATAACACGGCAAGGTCATGTACTTGCGACAACTGTGGAACCAGCACAGGGAGCTGCACGCACCGGTTTACCTGCTGCTCTTGGTGAGTGATGCTTCCAGAGGCTGGCGTGCGCAACTTGCGACAGCTGCTGGAAAAGGTCAGCCGCAAGGCGACACGGCCGCCGATCTCGGGGTAACCTTGAGGGCATGTGTGTTGAGGGGCTGACAAAGAACGGAAGGGCGACTTTCAACTGGTGACCTGTCGGATTTTTGGAGCACCCTGGCGCCCTCAAATCGTCGCCTGTGTAGAGACGGTGTCATCAACAAAACCATGCATGTGTGCCTGTAAACACGAAAGGAAGAGCCACAGTGGCAGGGCTTGTGTTGGACAATGGCCCGACCCAGGTGGCGCTTGACCTCGTAAGGCAGCAGAAGGCCAGGCCTCCTTGTCTGCGCACGATGGCACGGCAGTGATGATGTGGGCGTGGTGAGCCGCGTCGTCGCTTTTTCAGGAGGATAGGGATGACATGCTTCTGACCGGGTCCTTCCGGATTGCATCAACCCTCCCGCCCTCCACACCCTTGAGCCGTCTCCTGGACCCTCGCGCCCTGCACGATCGCGCCCTTCTAAGGCGAACCCCTCCAACGAGCAGGCCAGGATTTGTATCGGGGTTCTTGTGGGCTTCTTCACAAGCTCGCGGACAAAACTCAGGAGTTCTCAAGTTCTCGGTTCGGTTGGGCTCCAGTACTTCCCGGCGGGAACTTGAACCGAAGCCTCGACACCAAGCTCTGAAGGCCAAACAGTTCGCCCTCCTCAGGGTTTCGTGCTTTAGGGGTTTATTGCGAGTTTAGGGTTTAGGGGTTGAGACGACAAAGCTCGTAATCGCGATTCTTTGCCGATCAGGGCCCCGCCGTCATCGACACGGAGAACCTGACCCGATACATTGGACAGCCGTGTGGCCCTTTGGGTTCCGGGTGCAAGATCGCTTTCAGGGCGCGCTTAGGTTCTTGTGTCCTGTCTTTAGGTTTTAGGCTGGGTTGGGGTTCAGTGTTCTCCGATGTGCAGCGATTCAAGTCTTCGAGGGGACATGGAGCTGGTCTGGTTTCCGGTTCACTTGCCGGGTCTCAGACGGGGTTTGTTCATGTCGATGCTCACATGACATGGAGGAAGATTGTCTTTTGGCTTGAGCCGCAGTGCCAGGTTCTCTGCTTAACCATGTCGTTGCAGATCTGCCATCTAGGCATCCCCTCGGATTATGTCCGTCTTGGAGTCTCCCGTCCAACTAGCCCGATAGTGTGCTGGAAGCCAGTGAACAAGGGCCCGTGCTACCCCTCAAACCCTAAGCCCATTTTCTGCGAGCCGCGCCATTCTGTGCACTTGGACGACATGGAGAGCGGCAGAGCCCTTGCCTCGGTAGAATCCTGTCGTTCTCACTTCTCAACGGGTGAGTTAGCATGTTAGAGCGGGTGAGCGGGTGTTTATGACAGAGTGGATGCGCTTGCTCCAGGGATAGCTCACGGTTCTCTATGCTGAATCCTTGTTCTTGTTGAGTTGCCAAGGCTGTCTTGAAAAAGAGTATGCCATCTAGGATCCTTCCGAGACGCTTTTTGACATGGTCTGGCAGATCTGGGCCACCATCGTGCTCATCCTTCTGGATGTCACTAGCGTAGTCTCGCTCTTCGTGGCTGCGACACGGCCTTTCAGCATCGGAGCTGCAGAAGGATTTGGGAGTTTCCGAAAACAAGGGGTACCCTTATTCTAGGGTCCTTATAATAAGGATCCTACTACTTAGGGTACTATATTAGGATCCCCTATTTTCGGAAACCCCCATTTGGTTTGGCTCCAGCAGGCTGAGGCGACCAAGCATAGAATTAAGAGTAAGGTCATGCATATGCACGAAGAGCTCCATGGTGATGACCCCGTTGGTTTTGTGACTGTCTTTCGCTTGTCATCAAAGCATGCCTGAACCATGACAACAGGCACTGGTTTTCCTATTTTCGTCCGGTTGGAGGTCTTCAGGGACGGGGTTCGGGAAGCCTAGATCTACTCCTATGTGGTGCCGCCCAGCCCGAAAGACCCTGGCACGAAGATGGGCAATTTGCAGTTCGGCTTTCAGGCAACCGCCTCGTGGACCTGATCCTCCTGGGCGGAAGGGTCTTGGGAGGCAGTTTCCTTTCCACGGCCCCTTGGCTTATGTGGAGGTGCAGAGTGGGTTTTGGATCTTGGGTATCTTGATGTTTCGGGGTTCTCGGGTTACACGGAGGAAAGGGATTGGACAGGCTTCAACACTTCGCCCCAACATCAGATGTTTGTTGGGTGGGACGAATCAGGTAACTTTGAAGCTCTTCCTCTCACAACCCCAGTCGAGGTTTGTAGTTAATATAGCGTCAGGGCACATAAAGTGCAGCGAACATCTCACAGTGGCTTCGAAGGCGATTCGTCTTTGCTCCTCACATACACTTCCTGAGAAGTCGGCCCCTCTGCCTGCTTGCGCAGTTCGCTGTGCGGCTGGCCTTGGGACACTGGCCTTGGACAAGCGGCAATGGCCATGACCTCGGGGAGGTACGAGGGTAAAGGGTTCACTGCTTGAAGCTTCACTCTCGCAATTGTGAGCGTCATCGTCCCGGATAGATAGACCAGCCGGAGGACCTGCATTTCATAGGTTGCTGTGAGATTGTTCCCCACGATTTGCCAGACCGTTGCCGACACAACCAAGTCTTCGGATGTTTGCCGGTCTGTGTCCTGTATCCAGCATGCCAAGCATGTGGGAATGTATAGAGACTCACAAAACGCTTCTGCCCCAAACCCGACATCCTTGATGATGATGGCGGAGGTGCAGCGCGAGCTCACCCGGGCCATATCGGGTGCCTTGCAAGCAGCAGGCCTCTCTTGACTGAAATCCTCGCATCACTTCAAAACAGTCAGAAACGGGCTCATGCTATTCAGAAAGTTCATTTCTCCTATGCCATCAATCCTGGAAAAAGTAGACAAGTGCTGCTACTGCTGCGCTGGCAGCAATGTGTTGTTAGCAGTGCCCACACGACTATCTTAGCATGAGTACTGCTCTTTTTTGCCGTGTTCATAATTCAGTAGTCATGCTGATTGACACATGAGTACTTCAAACATTACTTCCACTGTGATGGTGCCAGCCAACGCCTGTGGCAATTACTTTTTTTTGTCGTTACCCCCAGCAGATGTTAACAATATCTGCAACATGGCGGCCCAAGACAACTACTTCTGACCAGTCTGACTGGTGTTACTTGGAGGTTCATGGGTAGGTTACAGGTCCCCTCATATGGGTTGTAATTATAGTTAACCTCCTTCTAGTGTCGTTGCTGGTTCCATCACAACCCCGTAGCCCTGATTTCGACCTGAACCCGCACCCGAAGCCCTGAAAGCCTGTGACCGCGGCGCCTCACCGCCTGAAGCCCTCAAGCCGAAAGAATTGGAGCCCAGTCTACTATAATACATCAGAATATACCATATATATATATATGTATACAAATACACGTATATACATATATGTATATACATATATGTATATATATATATATGTATGTATATATATATACATATATATATATGTATGTATGTATATATATACATATGTATGTATATATATAGATGTATATATATATATATGTATATGTATATGTATATGTGTATATATATATAATGATGTATGTATGTATGTGTGTATGTATGTATGTATGTATGTATGTATGTATCCTTCAAACTCAAAGAACTGGAGCCCAGGTGAAGAGCCGCCCCAGGCGCGGCAAGCGCCACTCCTGGCCTCCAGCTTTTCCAGCGGCGGTGGCGATGCCGGGAAGCCCAGGGACCCGGGCCTAGGAGCCTGAATAAGCAGCAGGCCCGTGATCCTATTCCTTCATAGGTCCACTAGGGATTTTTGAGACCCTTGTTATATCCCCGTTCATCTCGAGGCCGTGGCACAGCAGCTGGACGATGCAGTGAGTTCTAGGCAGCAGGAGCTGAAGAAGCTGGAGCGAGGCCAGAACCGAACAGTGGAATGCAGGAGCCCGAGGTGCTTGGGTACTTAGAGGTTCATGGGTAGTTCTAAGTGGGGTTATAGGTAGTGCAGCTATAGTAGCCCAAATTAGAGGACTTAGAACCCCACTAAAGACTGGCTATGAACCTCCAAGTACGGAAGAGAACTAGGTGGAGAATGATTTAGGAGAGCTATTTGATTGTAAGTCTTCAAGCTCTTATATTGCAGCTGCAAGAGCCTTGCAATCCGTGGGGCGATCTGTCTCGCATGTTGCTTCTCTGATACCCTCCGTCCGTCCATGCCACTCCGAATCTGTAGGATGCCATGGCAGGTCAGAACTTTAGCAAGGCCGTGACGTACACCATTTACGTCTTCTTCGCCTTGTGCTCGATGAGGACTGCCATTGAGGCCTGCCTTGGATTGCGGCTACACTTGTGAGAGTCCTTGTTCGAACGGGTCTGGAGCCATGGGAATGTGCTTAAGCTCGAAGGTGGTCAGCCTTCCCAGTTCCGATTTCTGGAGCGGTTTCTGGATCGTCGTCCAGGCATCCTGGCTTCTCCCGTGAAGAGCTGTAAGATGCTATAGGGTTATATTATATACAGGCTACTGCAAGGGCATGACAGGGGTAGGACACGGGTGATATGATGGCGTGGCTTCTATCTTGTCGTCGTCAGGCTTGCCATGTACGATTGAATTATGGAGGTGAGTCATCAGGTGCCCAGTAGGCAACTCGCATCTCTCGATCTCTGGTGCCAGGCTCTGTTTCGAATCTCTCTTTCGGCACATGTCTTTGCATATGCTACGTTTGGTCACAGCCTTCCGACTTGTCGGAAGCGTCCTCAGAGTTCCGGGATTGATGCCACAAATTTGCATTTTTCTGCCTGCTCTAGCAAAGCTTCAGCACCCTGATCCAGGCCCAAGTCTTGCGAATGCTTGCGCTTTTGCTCTGTTGTGTGGGCCCTGCAATCAGCTTAAGGTCTGCGGCTTGCCGATCATGCAGATAGAGTTCGTGCTCATGAAAGGCGGGCGGCAGAATGCACATGTCGTACTCTGTGATTTTCAATATTCCAGGCCGCTTTAAACCTTGTGAAGAGCCCTTATGGCCCCTTACCAAGCCGCACCCGGCCATCTCAAACACCAGTCAAGCAGCGACCACAAAACGCAGGATTGGCCATCGGGGTCGGGTCTGGAGTCGGGGGGAGGGCTCGGGAGCTCTTTGGTGGAGGGGCCAGGAGTCATTTAGGCTAGTGGGCATGTCTGAAACGCTGCAAGGTATGGAGAGGGAGCAAGCACGTTCGTTGCAGTATCATCAAGTCGGGGATTGGGATGGCGGGCATGTCTGCGACTTGCGTCATGTCCTTTGCCGCATTATTGAGTGTGGCTTGTCAGACAGAGAGAGAGAGAGAGAGACATGCACACACACACACAGATATATACATCTATATACATCTATATATATATATGTATGTATGTATGTATGTATGTATGTATGTATGTATGTATGTATGTATGTATGTATATACGTACATATGTGTATATGTATATGTATATGTATATGCATATGTGTGTATATATATATTTATACACATGTATATGTATATGCATATGTATATGTATATGTAATGATTGTGCCCGGCGGTCACCCCTCTCCCACCTCCCCTTAATGGTATCCCCTCATTTGGTCATCCCCCCTCCCCCCCTGTGGAACGGCCTTGAGCTTGCGCGCGGAATGGTTGGGTGGTTTGATAGAACGCACAGCGCTCAACCATAAAAACTTGGGGCTTGGGAACCATCAGTAACCCCAATAGTAACCTAAACCTTAAGCCCTTAACCCTAAAGGGCGGGGAAGGGTGTTCAAAAAAAGAAAACCCAAGACTTCTGCAGCTGCTGGCCTGCACACTGGTCGCAGGCCTAATCCAGGCGGCCACATCTGGGGAGAGTGTGACGCTCAAAGGAGCCGACAAGAGCCCAGGTTTTGGGGTTTAGAGTCTAGGGTTTAGGGTTTAGGGTTCAGGGCACTAAACCAGGCTAAACCCCAAACCTGAAGCCTTACACCTGAGGTCAATCACGACAGCATCTTTAAACATAAGGTTTCTGCTAGGACGACCATGAGGACGACGACTGTTCCGACGACTGTTCCGCTACTGTTTCTCGTAGCATAAGCATGAACAGTCTGTATAGCTACCGTTGTAAGTCGATTATTGATTTAGTAACCTTTCCAGCGCCATGATGACTGCTGCCGCTGCTGCCGCTGCTGCTGCTGCTGCTGCTGCTGCTGGTGTTGCTGGTGTTGCACTTGCTGGTAGTCTTTTGTGGTTGGCTACCAGCAGTAGCTGTAACAACTGATTCTGCTAATGTTTTTCTCTTGCGAGGATGAGATAATTGGACCCTGATCCTCTGTCTACTGTGGTTCCTATGCTCGCTTGCGGAAGGAGTCCATGAGCACCCTCTGTTCTGGACGGATGTGGAGGGAAAAGGCAACTTGGAGCAGAAAAGAATCCTTAGGCGGTTTTCGTGATACTTGCGCTGTTGTTTGACCAAGACAAGTAGTATGAGTACCGTATTCATCTACGATTTTGCAGAGTTGTCTCGTCACTTTCCTGACATGTATTGATGCCTGCGTGCCTGTGTGCTTATTCTCCAGACCCTTGCTTGGTGCTGGTGAGGCTTCGTCAGGTGCTCCTTGTGCAACGAGAAGGTCGGGCAACTTACGGGCGGCTATCTGACCTTGCCGCGCGCTTAGCTTCATGTGGAGCATGAGCTTGTTCGTGTGTTCCCGGTCAGGGCGTCGTGTAGACCTACTGATCGTTCCAGCTACGTTAAGACTCTTAAGTTAAGAATTATCTTTGTGTGAGCTGACCGGATATAGACTGCCATCCTGAAGGCAGTGTCGGACCTGTGCGCCCAATCGCTGGGGCTTCGGAGGCACGCTGTGTGACACGGTCACCGTATTGCTGCAGAGGCTGTGAGGGTTGCTTCCGTGTCCATCTCGAGATAGCTTGCGCAGGATCGATCTGTGTCAGGGTCTCGCCATGGAAACTCGACACAGACATTCTCGTTTGTTCACTGCGATTAACGTTGCATTGCTGCTGCAGGCTTCAACGTCTGCACAGCCTGCTACAGGACACAATCTTAGATTGTCCCAGTCTTACGCACGCTTGAGCGAGCTGCCAGTGTCGCATTGAAACAAAAAGGTGCAGCAACGTCGCCGGAATCAGTACCGTGGTACCCTGAATCCTCAACCCAGAACCCTTGCGCTTTCCGTGGCTACGTAGACTTGCAGGAATCGCTGCTGCAGACAATTTTGAAGCCTCTGTCGTCAGCCCTCCAGGAAAAATGCCGTGAAGGCTGGCGCAGCTGGCGAGGCTTCAGGAGCCTTGTTCGGTTGTTGTTTCCAGAACTGCCGCTAAGCTTGTGATTGCTGCTGTCGCCATTCTCAGCCAGCCGCACAGTTGATAATATATACGAATAGCTAGAAGATAGATTTTGAGCTGAAGATCCACTCAGAAATACTGTTTGTCTCGGTTGATCCATACACATATAAATACAAATAGAAGTATGGTTAAAAGCAAAAACAAAATAAACAGAAAAGATATGTATGTATATATATATATATATAGAGACATACATACATACATGCATCTATGCACGCATGCATATGGCTTACGTAGGGCTTGCATAAGGTCCCGGCCCTCTCTGTGACCCGTTGCCGCCCTCAGCAGCAGCTCCGCCCGCCCCCCGCACACGCCAGCCCCCGGCCCCCGCATATATATATATATTATATGTTATATACACACACATGAAAATATCTATATCTATACCTGTCTATATGT
>CAJNJA010068386.1:0-10001 GCA_905231915.1 Symbiodinium necroappetens
CCCCGAATGTTACCCCAGAGCTGCGTTACCCCAAATGTTACCCCAACCAGCTAGTGCGTCGGTCTACTTTTTTCCATCCCTACAAAAAATCTGCTTTTTTGGATTTCAGGTTTACTTTTTGGTGCATGTTGCTTTTTGGTTTGTGGTGGTGCGGAATGCTTTTTGGGGCGGGCGACTTTTTAGAGGTTAAGCTTGATTCCGTGGTGCGGTATACTTTTTTGGGCGGACTACTTTTTTGAGGTTGGGTTTGATTCCGTGCTGCGGTATACATTTTTGGGCGGAGTAGTTTTTAAAGGCTAGGCTGGATTTGGGGTTTGTTGGTCTCCGAGTGTACAGGGGTTCATAGGTGTCGACGGGTTTTGGCTTTGAGGTTTCGGGGGCTCTTGGGCTTATATAGGGGTGTACGGGGGGTTTACAGGCCTTCTCGGGGATTTAGGGGGTTCGGGATGTAGGGGTGTAGGTATTTTGGGCTTCAATTGGGGTTTCTAAGGGGTATAAAGTACGGGTTTAGGAGTTTTCGGTTTTGTGCTATACTGGTATGTATGCATGTAGAGAGAGAGGGGTTTAGGGGCTGCCACGGGTTAAACTCAGGTTTAGCTAGAGTCTTAAGGGGTGGGGTGGGTTTATGGGGCTTTTCGGGGCTTTGGGGGTTTATATAGGGGGGGTTCAGAGATTGAGGGAGTTCAGGGATGTGCAGGGGTTCGGGTTCAGGGGTTTGTAAGGGATATACAGTATACTCGCCAGGCACCGCTGCATCCTGTCAGCTTCGGCCAATGCACATATGTTATACATTCATATAAGGTGTCTGTGTGTAGGTACTCTGGTCTATAGAAATATATATAGGGTCTTTACAGGGTTTCTAAGGCTCTTCTCAGGGTTTGTGCCCACCCGAATGTAGGCGCACATGCACTATACGCAAAGTAGTAGATAAGCCTCCTGTAGCCCTTACAGCCCTTACAAGCCTCTAGCCTCCTGCAGCCCTTACCAGCCTTATATACATATAGAGGAAGCCAGATGCCGAAGCCTAATTAAATCCCGCCGTGCTCTTCATGGTGGCCGAATTCGGAATGTTGGAGGTGCGCCCTTTCCCACGACTGCATGCCGCTTTTGTTGCTGCTCACATGCTGTGCATGGTGCTTGGTGTGCTGGGATGTGATATGTGCTCTTGGCTGGATTGGTAAACCCCCGCTCCATAGCTGTTTTTCCTCACGACAACACACGTGGCATTTCAGAGGTCACTTTGCAGGGACACCATGTGCAGACAAGGTGTTCAAGAGCACCGGTTCAGGAGTGCATGCATGCAGTGCTTTTCTCGTGCAGTGCTACAGTGAGTGCTCCGCCTTTGGGGGCCATGGCAAAGCCCGCTTCGGTGCAGGATTTGCACCTGTGCTGGCTGAAGGATAGATCCGTCGTTTCACGGGTGGATCAAGGAGGGCGCCTGTTTCATAGCAGGGATGGGCTCTTTGCAGAAGCTTCCGAAATGCATTGTGTGGAAAACCGGGCCATACTACAGCCATACATGATTCGGATGCGCAGGGCTAGATCTTTGGACATCCCAGACCTCGAATCCTTGAAGTCAGAGCTCATGCTTCTGCACCAATGCCGCCTCAATCAGAAGCAAAAGAATGGGAAAAAACCTCAGGCACTGTTGCAGGCCAGTTTGGAATTGGTGCAAGGCGACGTTCACCTTGATGGCAAGACCTTGAAACGCCTCCTGAGCTACGCCCGCCACCGCTTTCTTAAGATCAAGAATGGGAACATGAGCAGTATCAAAGAGACTTTGTTGCAGTACAAATGAATTTCGAGTTTGAGGCGCCTTGATCGAGGCATGCATGTGGTGTTGGTGTTAATTGGCCTTGTAGTGCTCAGCAAATGTGCTCAGAACTGGGACTTCGCAGACTTGTTGAGTCTTTGGGGTGACAGGGCCTCCTACCTGCAATTAAAGGGTGCATGCATGGTTTGTATCATGTCGCAGACTCCCTTGGTATCGATCTGTAAGGACAACTACAGCTCCAGTGGTAAGAAGAGCCGTTGGGATGTGCAGGAAGATGAAGCTGCAGGTGTCCATGATGCTATGCAGGAGAATGATGAAGGGGAGGAGGAAGAGGAGTTGGAAGAGGATGAAGAAATCCCTTTAGAGGATCTTCCCTGTGAGCCAGTACGCGAGAATCCTCGCAGCAAGGCAGTGAATCCCCCCAGCAAGGCAGTGAATCCCACCAGCAAGGCAGTGAATCCCACCAGCAAGGCAGTGAATCCGTCCAGCGAGGCAGTGAATCCACCCAGCAAGGCAGTGAATCCACCCAGCAAGGCCCATAGCTTCGCCAGTGACAGAAGGCCCTTTCATGATGACAGCCGCAGGTCCATGACTAGTTTGGCAAGCAATGCTTCTTTGGCTGCGACAGTGATAGAGACACCGGAGCGGCTAGTGAACCCCATCGTCCCAAAAGATGGGATGCTGACCCCATCACCTGTTTCGATGAATGTTGTGACGAAGGAAGTGCTTCTGGTGGTCGATTCACCACTGAAGGTTGTTAAGGAGGAGCCGCGAACGAGCCAGGAACATGCCGACGGCCAGGCTCCGCTGCCTCTTTTTGATCGGGAGGCTGCACTCCAGGAGCTGGCGATGCTTGAGGCGAGTCTGCTTCGAAGCTGAATAAGTTCATGCATGTAGCGCTTTTTGATGCCATGTGTGTTATCAGCACTTACAAGCATGCATGCATGCATGTGTTCTTTTGCGACAGCCAAGTTTACATATTGATTCTGCCCGTGTGCATGATCCCAAAGCCGTGGCAGGGCTCCTTCGATTCTTGGTCGGGTTGTTGATGGGTTTGAATGCATGCATGATGTTTGGATGGCTAATGAAGGTTTCATTCAAATTCATGCAATTCCCTGTGCATTGTGCAATGCAGCATGATTCCTGCCAGAGTTTAGGACAACCGCACTTCGAGATGATCGATAATCTGGAGACGCAGGTGGCAACGGAGAGCCAGCTGATGGAGGCAGCTGCACAGCTTGCAAAGGACAAAACCCCTGAAAGGCTGGCAGCTGTTCCTGGTCCAAGAACCAATCAATCGATCGGGCTGAGTTGTTTTGTTGAGGATTTGCATGGTAGTGTGCCCCAACAATCAAGAAAGTTATTGCCGGCCACAAGGTTACCAATGGGGAGGACGGCTTGCAGGAGGAGACTGGGATTCCTGTTCAAGAGCAGGTGGGTGTGCCGAATGCACCTGCTTAGTGACCGCATTAGTGTTGTGCAGAGTCTTGCTGTTTGTGATGGTTTTGCCAGGGTTCCCATTAGCATCCGAGGCTGTGTCTGGGGACCCTGAACCTACTGTGCCTCCCGCCGTGGCCGTTGAAACGGCGAGTGTGGCTGATCCGCTTGCTCAATGGCCTCATTTGTGAACAGTCCTGTTGTTGATGATGGTTTTGCCAGGGTTCCCACTAGCATCTGAGGCTGTTTCTGGGGAGCCTGAACGTGGACCTATTGTGCCTTCCGCTGTGGCTGTTCCAGAGGCGGTGACGAGTGTGCCTGATCCACCTGCTCAGTGGCCGATTTGTTCACAGTCATGTTCGTTTGTGATGCTTTGGAGAGGGTGCTCATTCGAATGATCTATCCTGTATATATAATATAAAGCATCCGAGGCTGTGTCTCGGGAAGAGCAGTTGTGTGCTCGTCAGAAGAGAAAGGACGTGGCAGCTGAAAAGAAGGCTAAGAAAGCAGAAGAGAGGGAAAACCAAAAGGATCGCAGAACAGCTGCTAAGAGCAAGCCCAGCAAAGCAGCTGAAGCCCCACCAGACCCGGAGCCTGAGCAAAATGAGGAGGCTGCTGAGGCTGAGGATGAAGGGCACCAGGAATCGGGTGGAAAAGGAACACGTGGCCGTGGCCGTGGGCGCGGCCGGGGTGGCGGGCGTGGAAAGAAAAAGCTTGCAGATGACAACAAGGCTAAAGGTGTTGAAGCTAAGGCTAAGGATGAGGGGCGCCAGGAATCACGTGAACCGGGAACACGTGGCCGGGGCAATGGACGTGGCAGGGGTGGCAGAGGCAAGCGTGCCAAGAGTTCGGCAACAAAGGAGGACAAACCTGCCAAAAGGCTCCGGGGAAAGCAAGCAAATCGTGCGGGTGAGGCACCAGAGGAAGAGATGCCCCAGGAGCCCAAGATCACCAAGAGGAGGAGGAAGGGTGACCTTGCCTTGATTTTGGAGGAAGGCAAGGCCAGAGCAGCGAGCAAGAAAGCAGCAAGGGAGGCAGGCATCTCCCCTGAAGAGGAGGTGCTCCGATTGATGTCACGGAAATCGCGGGGTCTTTGTTTGTGCAAAGGATTTTAGATTGTCGCGCAAACCGTCATGCCATGGATGTGTGTCTGCATGTGTGTATACGTGTGTCTGCTGCTCTGAAGGAAAAAAACCGGTGCAAAGCCCTGATCTTGAAGACCAATGGCACCCTCCAGAACTACACGTTGATGGTTTATTGGTCGCGGCCTGGTGTTGGCATCAAAGAAAATGAGGGAAGCAAGCAGGCTATCCTGTGCTATGCAGTGCTGCATGCTAGTTCAGGATTGGCCTTGTGTTGGGATTGTGATTGTTCGTATGCTGTTGTGCCCGATGCAGGTTTTCTACCTTGGAACGAAAGGTGTGTCCCTGACCCACTTGGTGGATGCTGCTGTGGCATGTGTGCTTCAGCTGCTCTGTGGTTCATTCTAGAGGTAGAGCGACATGGCTGCTTTCTCATTATCCAGTATTACGTGATCAGACTGCGATTCTCCAATTGCACGGTGCTAGGCAAAGTTCTTGGACGAGAATGGTGGCGAGGATGACAACCAAAGAACGGCCCAGTTTCTTTATGCGAAGAAGCAGGAGATCAAGGATTTGGCTACGAAGTGGGAGCTTCCGGAGCTGTCCAAACGTGGCAAAGCCACGTCCTGATTTTCGGCTGCTAGAGCGCTTTTCGGGGGCCAATGAACTGGCTGAATCAAGATAGATGTGCTTAGATTGCTTGTGTGGGTTTCATGGGCATAGCCTGGAGTGGGAAGATTGCTTTGGTCCCATATAATCAGGCAAGGTGAAAGATTGTTTTCGAGGCCCCGGGCCACAATGCTACTAAAATTATCACTGCAATCTTCCACTGCAGTGCACATGACTGGGAAACAGGCTGCAACACGTCTGTTGCCGATGCAGCTGGTGCCTTTTCGTTCCATCGCAAGCAGAGTGACTTGTGAGATTCAAGCAGTTTCATTTCGAGCAGCCGTGCAAAGAAAATGCATTCTGTTTGGCAACACAGTTCTGCAGCGATGCCTCTCGAAGCATGCCTCAATCCTGCTGCTTTGCCTTCTGTCGATTCGCAGGTCTTCCTTGGTGGTGCTGCTGAGCTGTGCTGGAGCTTTCCGGTGCAGAGGCTGGGTTTGTGCAGTATAGTACATGTGTGTACTGCAGTTAATTGCTTTTGATGTTTCTGGGTCAGTGGTATTGGGCTTCCGTGATGCCAATGCTATGTCAGTGCAGTGTGAGTCATCTTTCGGCTGCAAGCACACATCTGCTTAGCATGTTTTGCAGGTCTTCGTGGATCTATCTATGCCCGTGCCAAAGTCCCTCAAGGGCCGAGTGCTGGAGTCTTCACTTGGCCAAGCAAAACCCAGCCTGCGACCAGCCGACATGATTGCTCTGGTTGTTCAAGGGTCTCCCGGGTGGGTGTATGGGGCTGGAAAATCTAGAGGCCCACACAGGTTTCTAGGGGGTCGATGTAAGGCTTGTCAGGCGCAATTTTCTCGGTGTTTGTTTCGGTGAGTGTGTCATGTATGTGAGTTAGGGCTAGTGGTTGAAATATCGCAAAGAACAGTCTCTTACCTGTTGCGGTTTTTTATAGCCGAATCTACACTATCTATCGATCTAGAGACACCCTAACTGCCCTAACTGCCCTAGCTAACCGACCTTGCAGAAACCACTATAAAAGTATAAGCCCTACAAACCCTATAAACCCTTGCAAGAACTTGATAAACCTATAAAGCTTCGATCTCTCTCTCTCTCTCTCTCTCTCTCTCTCTCTCTCTCTATGTATATATTATACACATATATATATATATCATCATCATCATCATCATCATCAAAACCCAGTATGCTGGTTGCCAATTCCTCTGAGTCAACTTGTATTTAATGCAGTTTTGCTGTGCTCGAACACCGGGCAGCCTGTGATGCCATCATGATCCCAGCGGCGCGGTGAGGGTAGCATCTCTACAGGGCTAGGCGGTTCTGGTGGTGCTTTGCAGGCCTTAATTTTGATCCTATTAAATATCGTGCCTGGGAGTTATATAAGTAGATGGGGCTTTAGGTTGTTATGTGTCTAGGGGGCTTCTACTTATCCAGGCCTTAGAAGACCCAGAATGTTCTATTTCTAGATGGGTTTTAGCTTGTTGTGGGTATATGTGTGGTTCTACTTATTGAGGCCTTAGAAGACCCAGTTGTTATGGGTATATGTGTGGTTTTGCTGATCGAGGGCTTACAAGGCCTAGAATGTTCTATTATACTAGTAGATTGGGTTTTAGGTTGTTATGGGTATGTATATATATATATGTGGTTCTATTGATCGGGGGCTTATAGGGTCTACAGGGGTGACCACAGCCATGTGGAGCGATGACAAAGTCCGTGTGCTCTTCCACAGACTCCAGCAGCTCCATGCCCCGAAGGCAGGTGGATGAAGCCTGCATACAGTAGAGTCAGTAGAGCTAGGTTGTCTTTCAATTGCATGCATGCATTCTACCCCACTCAAACACTAACCTATCAAACGCAGGTTCTGATCTTGGCAATTTTACTTCTGCTATGGTCAGAGAATGTTGCAATCCAGACAGATGACACTTTGGAAGCATTGAATGATTTGGCTGCTGTGTCAGACCAGCTAGGCAGTTGTGGAATGCCAATTTCATCGCTAAGGTACTCGAATGGCTGGAATACTTTGCAGGGGCTGCACAAGTGACTCGTCATGTCAAAGCATGTGGCTACAGAGCCTGCAAGTTCGATATTGAATATTGCACATCCTACAAGCACCAGAACTACATGGATCTTCTCACGCCTTCCGGGATGGCGCCACTCAGCTCCAGCTGGATCAGAGCCTCAAATCCCACAAACCATGATGTCAGATCGCTAGCTTGCTGCTTTACCTGAGGCTTGCAATGGCTGGGGTCCTCTCAGCTGTGCAGGGCAAATGTGTGGTGTGGTTTGGGCTTTTGTGCTCAAGTTTCACGCTAATGAACATGGGCTACTCCAAAAGATCTTACCTTGTGCCTCTGGGGAATACTGCTCAACGAAGTGTTGCTGAGTCGAATACTTTGGCATCCAGGACCGATCTTAATTGTCCTCAAACACTGTTTGCATTGCTGTGCCTCGACCCTTGTTTCAGTTAAGTTGTACTGTGGGGCCCCACCGTCAGGACTGTCCTGCTCGTCATGATGGTGTTGGCTCTGAATGGAGTGTTCATAATCGAACAACCCGCACTCTCCTGGTTCGAACGTTTTCCTCGCTTCCGAGAGATCTGCAAGATTACCAAAGTTTGGCGAGTTTCTTGGTACATGCTGCACTATGGGTCCCCCACACCGAAGAGACACTATGCTTACTCTAACTCAGCTTGCATTCGCCACTTCAATCGCGGCAAACTACGAGGCTGGAAGAAAACGGTCTTACCGGGACGTCCCAAAAATGCCCGATACTACAGGGATGCCAACGGAAAGAGACGATGGGTCGGGACCAAGAACCTCAAGGGGACTGGGTCAAGGGCTGAGTATTGCATAAGTTAGTATTACACGGCTTTCAGTCCGAACTGTTGAAGTGCTGTACATGATTATACAGCTACCAACTTAAGGACCTATCCTGCACAATTTGGTGCTCGAGGGGCTTCGCTCATCGAGGAGATGAACGAATCCAAGGTATCCTTCGATGCTGAGATTCCAGCCGAGGCTTTTGTGGATTTGGAATTCAGGTCACCCTTATAGGGTTCTGAGGCTCCTAACCCTAAACCTAAACCTGCCCGATCAACTCTGCGCCGAATAGCAATATCAGTACTCTTTGCCAATCGCAGCCCACACATACAATGAAGCCTGATTAAGAAACCCTGCATTGGCCTATAGCCCATATAACCCCTATATATATATATATAGAGTATAGGATTCATATAAGTTTGGAACCCTACTAAAGGCCTTGCAGGGTTTCTTAGTCACGTTGCTACATTACCTAAATTCCTGGATCTTTAAAGGGTCGAAAGAAGACTGCTTCATCAACCAAACCTGAGTTTAAACCCTATACAGCCCTAAAGCCCCTAAAATCCTGAACCCTACAACCGTTATCGGGCTTATATAGGGTTCGGTGACATTCTCCCGTACGTTTTCGGAGGATTACAACAAAGACCCTGTGTTGCCTGAGCCTGAACTCTCATTGTCTATACAACTTTCTAGAATACATAGACAGGGCCGATAATTATAACCCCTATAAACCCCTAAGCCCCAAAACCCCTATAAACCCTAATTCCCCTAAACCCCTATAAACCCCAGCTATAAACCCCTATAAACCCCTATAAACCCCAAACCCCTAAACCCTATAAGTCCTAAACCCCGAAACCCCTATAAACCCTAACTTTCTAGAGTGCATTGATAGGGCCGATAGGGGGTTCAACGGGTTTATAGGCAAACGCCTGTTCCGAGATCAACTCTGCACCGAATAGAAAACCCCTATAAACCCTGATTCCCCTAAACCCCTATGAACCCCTAAACACCAAACCCCTATAAACCCTATATAACTTTCTAGAGTGCATAGATATAGGGCCAATAAGGGGTTCAATGGGTTTACAGGCAAAAGCCTCTTCCGAGATCATCCTTTCCCCCCAACAAAAGCTCTGAAAGTGACAAGCCCAGGAAACCCAGACACAAACTGGCAGTGCTTCTTGGGGATCGATGGGCTTGTTACAGCCTTCTTACATAGGATTGTTTTTGTGTGCTCCTGTTCATTATGAACTTTAAATTGGGGTTGTTCACACTAGGATCGAGGCCTTCAGCACCGCAGGGCTCACGCTGCCTATATAGGGCCTATATACACGAGGTAAGTTGCTGAAGACCAACATTCAGTTTATACTGCTTAATTACCTAGCTGGTTTCTGGGGTTTCTGTTTTCGAAGAGTTCCGAGCTTCTTTGGTGTTTGGGGCTCTTGGACAGGGAACGAAGGTTTGGAATGGTTTGGGGCTTCTCTAGCATGCACACATGTGCATAGACACATACATACTTACATATATGTACCCACATGCATACCTACATCCATACGTGCACACACACATGCATATGTATATCTACATATCTATATCTATACATATGTATATGTATGTATATATATATATATATCTATCTATCTATCTATCTATCTATCTATCTCTCTCTCTCTCTATATATATATATATAAACCTGCTAAGCTGGACGCCCCCACCCCTACACCCCACCACAACCTCCCCACACCCCCCGCCACACCCCACCACCGCACCACCACACCACCACAACCGCTTGCCCTACCACACCCCCCACACACCCCACCACACCCACCCACCACCCACCACCACCAAAAAGGGGGGTTAAGGAACGTAAAGGGCCACTATGCAAATCTTGAAGCCCAAACTCCCAGAAGGTGCATTCCAGTGCCCCATCATGCTATGATCCCTTCCCCTCTTCTCCCCTTCCCTTCCCAAATTTCGGCCTCGAGACCCCGTTCTTTTTCACAAGAAAAAGAACACGTAAAAGAACACCCGCAAGGGGAGAGCATCATGAACATCAGCCGGGTTTGGGGCCTGCCCTCCCCTCTCCTCTTCTCCCTTCCCCTCCCCAAATTTCGGCGAGACCCCGTTCTTTTTCACAAGAAAAAGAACACGTAAAAGAACACCCGCAAGGGGAGAGCATCATGAACATCAGCCGGATCATGAACATCAGCCGGGTTTGGGGCCTGCCCTCCCCTCTCCTCTTCTCCCTTCCCCTCCCCAAAT